>JAAGKR010010980.1:0-16079 GCA_011419295.1 Clarias macrocephalus | reverse complement strand
ATTTATTTGATGGCTGCACACAGAGCAGTAGGAGACAAACAGCAAGTTCAACAAAATGTTACAGCTCCACCCACAGCAGTTCTCCATAGCTCTGCTGCTCTTAATATAACAGTATACTTATATATAATAGTATATAATTATATATGATATTATAAACAACATAAATAAAAAGAAAATACACTTGACAGATGAATCAATGTCTATAATGTTCTATACTTTTCAAACAGTGCCTGACATTTCTCATGAAATTATTTTTTCTAACGTTTATTGTGGAGCTACAACAGATGCAACTTACCCACAGCAGTTCTCCATCGCTCTGCTGCAGACTGCTCAACCACAGTGGGAAACAGCGCCCCCAGAGTAACCAGTAGGAAGCGCAACCACTCAATCACATTAATGCAGGATTTACTTAGATATTTATATTTCTATAACATTTATCTCGTTACACACACATGAAGATGACCTTAATGCCTTTGTTTATTGTCCTTGTGTGTACTTGAAGTACCTCATACAAAATATCTTGTCTTGCCTTTGAATGAAATTATCTTAGACTTGCTAGTACTGGCAGTGAGTCAGTGCATATCAGGACCTTTCCTTCCTCATTTTCCTCTACCCATTGTATTGCGTACAGTATTGCCATGATCTCTGTCGTATGAACTCCTATTCTATCCGATGTCCATTTTTCTACTCCCACTTGTTTTTCTGGAATTGCCATCCCAAACCCTGTTTTCCCGGTTTGTGGATGTTTGGATCCATCTGTACGCTCATATAGTTTCTTAGTGGTTGTAAGTAAATTAATGACGTCGACGCAATGTTCCTTCCACACCTCATCTCATTGGTGGCAAAGTAATGACGTTGAAACTGCCAGTTCTGGTGTTTTTTGCTGCATGGTGAGTGAGTGCACCCGCTACATCTTATGTGTAAATTGTCAATTTAAAGTGTATAATGAGTACGTTAAATAAGTGTTTTGTGTGTTTGCTTTTTAATGCATTTGAGATTATGTGTCTTCCCCAGTGCATGTGTGATATGTCATGGATATAGTTTCCATCTATAAATTTTAGTAATTCATGCATATGTATACAATTTGCCATCTGTCGCGGATGATGTTTCACTATAAACAAGCCTCGATGTAATAAGTGTGTATCTTTGTTACAACAGTAACACAGTAACTGTAAAGGGACTAACATTACTGAGCTCATTTAAATGTACCCCCCCCCCCAGTAAATTAACTTAAATTGTTTAATTTTTAATGTAGTGATTTTAACTTATACTTTAAAATAGCAAAATGTTAGGATTTGTTTCTGTGAATAAGATCATTCAGCACAAGGTGCATGAAAGAAGGGCTTGTTTTTTACGTATAATGCAACTTCCATATATGCACAATTTAAATCATTTGATACTAAAACCAATTATCTATTCCTTCTATTTGCGGATCCTTGATGTTGACATCCCCATTAATATTCCCTGTGCACCACATTTTCTATTTTGTTTAGCTTGTTTTCTTTTGCTGTTATTCTCTAATCCATACGCTACCCCTCAATTTCTCTCTTTGTTTGTTCACATAACCCAAGGGCTCTTTTAAGAGCCATTTTCCTTGCAAACATGCACAAAACAGTGTTAAGCAAGGGGTAGTGTGAGCAGTATTTAAAAGACTGGTGCAGCAATTGCCCTTTCTGCCCATACACCAGTATGCCACAGTTGGTGTACTATCACATCAAAAACCATTTCCAGTTGGCAGTGCACAATGATGGTGAGTTTAACATTTTTGCTTTTGTCAATTTAGTTTGATTAACGGCCAGTAATGTTCTGTGCATGATTTTTAAGTATGTCTGAATTTTTAATGGAGTGTTTGTTTTATTTTAAGGCAATATATCGGCCGATGATGGGTGCATCCCAACTTCATTGATCAAGGACTTTTCATTAAATCGCAAATAAATTTGCTTGTTATTTGACTGTCCACAGGCCAGAGTGAAATAGAAATTAAGTTTAGTATAGGCAATTGTCTACAAATATATTGTAATGTCTATTTTTTTTTGTTTTGTTTTCATTTCAGATTTCATCATCATAAAATGCAGTTTTAAATGTCGGGCAAAATCCCACTTTCACTGCTGCTATTCTTCATTGACTGTTAACTCAGGCAAATTTACTGAAGCACATTACCAGCCATTCTTCCCCACCACCCCATCCTCAGTTGTCCTCTGTCCAGCAGACTCAGCCTCAGTCATCTTCCGTCTAGCAGGCTCGGCCTCAGTCGTCCTCAGTCCAGCAGGTTGAGCTTGTTCTTTAAATCAATAAAGTTTATGTGCTTTTCTTAATAAATACTTATTTACTTAAGCTTTTATGAGTTTTGTTCATGACCAATATTATTTGTTTTAAAGCTGGATACAAAACTGGTTTATCTTCCTAACATGGGTACCAGGACCTTGGATGGTTAACCCTTTTAACTTGTGATTTACTTATGTCTGCTTCTGCCTGACTTTGTGCTGTATGTAGACAATTATTCTTTTGGTCAATATTAACTGTGCATGTGTGATATTACAGGAATGTATCCTTAGTTCAGATTTAAGCATACTCACACAGAGCAAGCATTTTACAGTAAAGGAAGAATGGAATATTTATTATATATATATATATTTATATATATGTATTCTCATCTACTTTTTGATTTATAAACTGCTGTTGTCCATCTTGTTGTCTGCTGAATGTATTGTCACATACTCAACAGATTATGAATCCGGGAAAGCATGACATTTATTCCCTTGATTCTCTGCATGGTGAAATATTCAGTCAGGAAGAATATGTGCAAATCTACAGGTTTTATAGTGCACAGTTTTGAGAGGTTGTGGTCATTCCTAACCACAGTATTTAAAAGATTGTGGTCGTTCTTTACCACATTTGTAAAAAAAATATTAAAAAAAATTAAAAAGACCATGTGTTTTTTTAAAGTAATGGTTTGTTTTGTCTTTCTTATCACAGAAATAGTGCACAAATCATTTCTCCTGGGCCTTGGCATGAATACTGTGTCAACAATATGGTACCAATAATCATTTGAATAAATAAATGTAAAAGCATTTAAAATAATTTGTTTTTCAAGGTAGTGACGGTGTTCATGGCTACATCAACAGGGCCTTCCACGACAACATTTGAGCAACAACTGTGGCATCTCTGTCCTGATGGTAAGTTTATAAAGCTGATGTTTTCTTACTAGATTTTGTTCTACTATAGAAGAAATGTATTTTTAATTTTTACAATTCCAGTATTCCCTGAGCTTTGCAAACACAGGGGACTTTAGTTTAAGTTTACAGAAATTTTAAATGTAAAAACTCAAATGTATATTTGCCATATAATTATAAAGTAATTAGAAGGTATATATATGTGTATATATGCCTCAGACAGACATGCCTGATATTAGGAGATGGTGGTGTTTGCTTCTTTTGGAGAATTTCACCTTGTGGTTTATTGTCTTTTCCTTTTCTCTACATTTTATGAACTAGCACAACATTTTTTGTTGAGGTGTCGCTTCTACATTATACATACTAGGTCTGTGCAATATAATAAAAATGATTAAAGTATTGTTTTTAATTTATTTAATTCAATTCAATTTTATTTGTATAACGCTTTTAACAATTTTCATCCTCGCAAATCAGCTTTACACAATCAAAAGAATTATTTAAGTTTGTATGAAATGTGAATGTGTATGAATCAAAAAATGTTCAGATAGTCCCTGACAAGCAAGCCAAGGGCGACAGTGGCAAGGAAAAACTCCCTGAGATGGCAGTAGTAAGAAACCTTGAGAGGAACCGGACTCAACAGAGAACCCATCCTCATTTGGGTGAAACAGAAAGCAGGAATTGATCTGCATTCATACTGTGTGTTAGGTGGCAGGCAGTTCAGTATAATAGTTGTTAATAAATGTTAATTGATGTTGGAAGTAGTCCTACAGGATAGACATGCTGCCTACATAAATCTTTTGCTTACTTGCAGTTGCTTAAGTGCAATTGTAAACAGGACCCTTTTCAGACAGAAGGCACACTATGCATGGCTTGACAGTAAGCATCTGTCCGTTTTTTTTAAATATTTATTTATTTTTATGTAATTTTGCTTATTGAATTTTTATATCTGTATCATGGCTAACAATCCTAGATGAGTTCTGCTTTGTGTGTGTGTTTTTGGCTACAGGTGTTGTGGACTAGGAAAAATGGAGTGAAACGTCAAGGGCTGAATTACGGGTGTCTTTTTAAAGAATGCAAAATGTGTAAAACGTTATTCAAAACCTGCTTCGGTTATTACGGAAATGGGAAACGTGGTTGATGGCACAGAGGACCCAGACTGCTGTTTCGCATGCCATTATGAGATTGGGAGGGAGAATTAATGCTTGACCACAGAGAGATGTATAAATACCTGCTTTCTCCTCTATCAGAAATAACTGTAAACAGTATCATCTTAAATAAATAAAAGTGAAATTCATTCATTTGTCATCATAAGTTCATTCATGGTCATAAATGTTTATATTTATAAACAATTCTGATGTTTAACCACCCTTTTCTATTTATTAATTTAATGACAAGGATAGTGGTGAGAATATTCCACATTTATGTATTTTATTAACAATAAAAAAAAGTTGTAAATAAACTCGACTGGTTGACATTTGATGTATAGTCACGGAATGCCAGAAATGGGATAACTAAACAGCGGAAAGATAAGTCTTGCTTGTAAATTTATTAACCTTTGACCACAAACCTACGGAAGCGCATTGCATTCACAAAAGAAAAAAAATTACAGGAATTATCTCATAATTATGACTTAGTATCTCATAATTATGAGATCCTTATCCCATAATTATGACTTAGTATCTCATAATTATGACTTACGAAGTCATAATTATGAGATAAGGGGGAGCAGTCTCTTGCAGGGGGACATTTTAGTGCATGACATCGGAAACGAAAGTTACTGCATCCTCTTGCTTGAAAGTGCCTCATTATACACTCATTGAGACATAGCAGCTATCTTATTGTTTAGCCTGATGACTGTACATTAGTTAAATCTACTATTATCATCCAAATTACTCAATGATATTAATATCTCCCAGTGTCTCAATCCAAGAAAGAAATAAACGCGAATTAAATTCGCCAATATTAGGTCTATTGTCTAAAGAAATCACATGAATGATCTCATAATTATGATGTATTTACTCATAATTATTACTTAATAACTTATAATTATGCCTTAATATGTCATAATTTAAGATCCTGGTCTCATGATTATGACAAAGGAATTAGGAACTTAAATGAAACCAAAGAAAACTGAAAACACAATATAACGGAGCTCCGCCGTCTACGTGAGAATGGACGGGGCTCTGGAAAATAAAGCACTAATAAACTTAAGCTGAGCGCGCGCGCTGGGCTCTCTTTCGCCGACGTCTCTCAACTTTCTGCGCGCTTCACTTTTCTTTTCTTTCTTTGGTCTTTGGCCCTGATACCTTACCGGTGCTACCTAAATGATCTCTACGGCGGTACCAGGACCCTTAAATAAACACGCCGCCAATATAATTATAACTTAGTTTCTCATAATTATGACTTACTAAGTCAGAATTATGAGATAAGGGGGAGCAGTCTCTTGCAGGGGGACATTTTATTGCATGACATCGGAAACGAAAGTTACTGCATCCTTTTCCTTGAAAGTGCCACATTGCACACTCATGGAGATGTAGCAGCTATCCTATGGTTTAGCCTGATGATTGTACATGTAACGATGCGGGTCGCGCGAGGGGCAGAGCTGCGCATAAACAGTTCAGAACGGGCAGATCCGCAGGCTGCTACTCCGCGGCGTTCTGAACAGGCAAAGGCGCGGCCATTTATACACGTGGTTTATCACACATCAGCCTGAACGAGCCGCACTTGGCGGCGTGTTTATTTAAGGTTCCTGGTACCGCCGTATAGATCATTTATGTAGCACCGGTAAGGTATCAGGGCCAAAGACCATAGAAAGAAAAAAAAAAGCGCGCAGAAAATTGAGAGTCCTAAGACGCCGGCGAAAGCGAAAGAGAGCCCAGCGTGCGCGCTAAGCTTAAGTTTATTAGTGCTTTATTTTCTCACGTAGACGGCGGAGCTCAGTTATATTGTGTTTTCAGTTTTCTTTGGTTTCATTTAAATTCCTAATGAATATTCCCACGCCATCTCCAAACGGGAAGGTCTTCCCGTGCGTGTCAAAAGCGCTCTCACATACACATACATATTGCTTTGTCCCCCTCTAAAGCTCTCTCCATACCGCGCCACGGAACAGTACATTAGTTAAATCTACTATTACCATCCAAATTACTCAATGACATTAATATCTCCCATTGTCTCAATCCAAGAAAGAAATAAACGCGAATTTAATTCGTCACTATTGTCCCCGTCTTGTGCCGATCACGTAACCCTACCTTTTGTCGTAATTATGAGACCAGGATCTTATAATTATGACATAATAACTTATAATTATGCCTTAATAAGTAATAATTATGAGTAAATACATCATAATTATGAGATAATTCCTGTGATTTTTTTAGACAATAGAGCAAATATTGGCAAATTAAATTCGCGTTTATTTCTTTCTTGGATTGAGACACTGGGAGATATTAATATCTTTGAGTAATTTGGATGATAATAGTAGATTTAACTAATGTACAGTCATCAGGCTAAACAATAGGATAGATGCTACATCTCCATGAGTGTGCAATGAGGCACTTTCAAGCAAAAGGATGCAGTAACTTTCGTTTCCGATGTCATGCACTAAAATGTCCCCCTGCAAGGGACTGCTCCCACTTTGCTTTACGCGCACGCACACAAATATACAACCACAAAATGAGATATGCTATACGCACACACGCGTGGTCACAGTGTTCTAGTAAACATTACACGCGTTCACGGTTGTTGATTATACCAGTGAGAGACTAAGACCAAGCAGAGGACATGATTACCCACAATTCCTCATCCCTGAGAGAGAAAAACTGTTGGCTCAGTTGTGATCACTCGACATCAAAACAAGAAGCGCATGTGTGACATGATACTTATACTTCAAATGAAAATTCCTTAAAAATCAGCGACGCAATCCTTAGCTCACCAAACTGGATACCCTCTCCTCCATGGCTGTCCATGAAAATCACAAAAAGGATTGGTGACAGAGCACAGCCCTGGCGGAGGCCAACACCCACTGGAAACAAGTCTGACTGCCGAGAATCCGAACACAGCTTTCACTTTGGGTGTAAAGGGATTGGATGGCCCTGAGAAGTGACCCCCTCACCCCATACTCCCGCAGTACCACCCACAGGAAATTCCGAGGGACGCGATCATATGCCTTCTCCAAATCCACAAAACACATGTAGACTGGATGGGCATATTCCCACGCCCCCTCCAGGATTCCTGCAAGAGTAAAAAGCTGGTCCACTGTTCCACGATCAGGACGAAAACCACATTGTTCCTCTTTAATCTGTGGTTCGACAATCGGCCAAAGCCTCCTTTCCAGCACCTTTGAGTACACTTTCCCAGGGAGGCTGAGTAGTGTAATGGCCCTGTAGTTGGCACACACCCTCTGGTCCCCCTTTTTAAAAAGGGGAACCATCACCCCAGTCTGCCACTCCTTAGACACTGTCCCTGACTTCCACGCAATGTTGAAGAGGCGTGTCAACCAAGACAGCCCCTCAACACCCAGAGCCTTCAGCATGTCCGGACGGATCTTGTCAATTCCCGGGGCTTTGCCACCGTGGAGTTGTTTGACTACCTCAGTGACCTCACCCAGGAAAATCAACGCCGTCCCAATGTCATCCTCCAGCTCTGTCTCTGCAACAGTCGAATTCAGAAGTTCCTCAAAGTGCTCTTTCCACCGCCTGATTACCTCCTCAGTCGAGGTCAGCAGCGTCCCATCCTTGCTGTACACAACTTGGGTGGTTCCCCATTTTCCCCTCTTGAGGTGCCGGATGGTCTTCCAGAAGCACCTTGGTGCCGCCCAAAAGTCCTTCTCCATGGCCTTCAGGCGCAGAGAGGCTACCCTCTCGTCCACTAGGGTAAACTCCAATGTCATGGCACTCAGCCGGGGACTCGTGAGTATCCCCACCCCCGTCTGGCGCCTCACACCCTGGGCAACTCCGGAGAAGAACAAAGTCCAACCCCTATCCAGGAGTATGGATCCCGAGCCGAGGCTGTGTGTCGAGGTAAGCCCCACCAGATCTAACTGATAACGCTCCACCTCCCGCACAAGCTCCGGCTCCATCCCCCACAGAGAAGTAACGTTCCACATCCCTAGAGCCAGGTTCTGCCGCCCGGGTCTGCTCCATCGAGGCCCTCGGCCTTCACTGCTACCCAAATAGCACTGTAGATACGTAGGTTATATTTTAAAAGTACAATTGCAAGTAAATTACAAACTGCATGTAATGTAAAATATGAATAAAACAGTATTAGACACACATATATGATATGGGAGTATATACAATGAAAAAGCTATTTACACGAGTGCTCAAATGTAAAGCAAACGCAATTATTAATTTATTGTGTATATTTAACTTCATTCAAGTTACATGAAAAAATAACGTGCCTGTCAGCCCACTATTATTTTCAGTTCGAATTTAAAGATGCACACGCGTGTGCAAAAAGACAAAGTAAAACAAAGAATATAAAAGTGTATAATTTTTATTAAAAGTTAGCCTAAAACAATAGTCTCCCATGCTGAAGCAAACCTGATTTTGTTTTTGTTTTAGTCTTCTCGCTGAATACAGCACGCGAGGTGAACACATGCAGACCCCCAGTTACTGTAATTCCTCTTCTCACCTTTCATTCACAATAGGTGTGAAGTTATCAAACCGATTTCACTGATGAGGGAATTGGCAGAATTGAGGGGTTTAAAAGAATTTACAAGACCGAGCAAATGTCTCTGCCTAAAATATATTTCGCCAGCACATTGTACTGGAGCTCAGAACGTCTTCTTTCCTTGTTTTAATCTGTAATATTGTGAAATAATAAGTGAAATGTATTTCGCATATATGCTTAAATATTCCTTTTTATTTATGGACATATGTATTGTGTTTGATCTGGATTATTTCGAGACGCAATGACTTTCTGCCATTTTTATCGATAAATCGAACGGGTTTATCAGCCTTTTGATCAACACGCTGCCTTTTGTAAAGTGAAAGTTTACGGACAAATCTGTAGCGGTGGCTGTTCATGGGCGTAAGGAGAGGCATATATACAGAGTTGACGTGCGGGTGAAAGTCTTTTAATGAACACAAAGAAACAAATAGGAACAAAACATGAACTTAAACAGGAGATAAACAACACATGACAGACTCAACAGGAGACAAACAATACGTGACAGACTAAGTGATAACATAAGGCTAGGGGCTACACAAAGGCTAGGAGCTAACAAAGGCTAGGAGCTAACAAAAAGAATAGGAGCTAACATGGAACTAGGAGCTAACATGGAACTAGGAGAAACATGGAACTAGGAGAAACATGGAGCTAGGAGAAACATGGAGCTAGGAGAAACATGGAGCTAGGAGAACACAGAGCTAAGAGGTACACAGGACTAGGAGAATACACATGGGACTAAGAGAATACACAGAACTAGGAGAATACACAGAACTTCACAGGGAAACAAACAAACCACTTAACTTGATACAGCAAAACCCAAAATGAAAAGCAAACCAAATCAAACAGATGCAAGACCTAGGTGCATTCTGGGACATGGAGTTTTACACAGAGAAAACACAAAGAAAACAGAAAACCAACAGAAGTCCAGCTATTATTTCCAGCCATGGTCAAATAATGGATGAAATGCTGGACACAAACAGCAAGAAAACATTATGTTTATTATTATAAAAAGCCTGAAGCACTTTGTGTGCATATAAGAATATTTACAAAAATATATCGATTTTTTGTTCATTCGTGTCTTCTGATGGTGCTCAATGTCCTGGTGCTTGTGTCTTTGCTGAGCGCAAAGCTGTGCGTTTATGTGCCGTGTGGACGGTGGATCTGCCGTCACAATCAGTTAATCATCACGCCCACCTTTTTCAGTTCTAACAGTTTAAAAGACTCTGTTAATCTGTTACTATAACCATTTATTCTTTTGCCATCCATATACTGTATCCATCTATCTATCCATTCATCCTTTTTACTTGTTTTAGTTGGTCCATCCAACTATCTGCCCATCCATGATGAGAAATGGCATGTCAGTTTTCATCCATCCATCAGTTTAGCATCCATCCATCCATCTATTTCAGTTCTATTAATTTCACATTCATCCATCCAATTATCCATCCTTTGGCAGTATTCCCACAAAGAGCAGGGAGCAGTGAACATATTTTAAAGTCACTGTGGAATAAAACACTGAGAAACAGAAGAGGGGATTTCTGATAGCCATGGGAATTTCTAAAAACATTACAGCATTTGGCAGACATTCTTATTCAGTGATCTTATGCAGAGTGACTAACTTCATTCTAGTACATCAAGATCAGAGACTAAGAATACTTAAATCAAAACTCCAAGAAGTTAGATGGGAAATACCAGCTAATAGAAAAAGAAGAAGTCCCTTTTAAATTAATGTTTATCTAATTACTGGTAGAAGCACACCATGTTCAGTTCAGCGTAATTATCAGGAGCTGATAAAAAAAAAAAAAAAAAAAAGATTAATTAATCTAGCATTTAATCTCGTGTTAACTTCTACAACTCTGTTACCATCTTATCTGCATTATCACGGTTTCAATTGGATTTTCAATCATGAATTTGAGCATTATATTTTATTTACTGTGTACAGTCGTGGCCAAAAGTTTTGATAATGACAAATATTCGTTTTCACAAAGTTTGCTGCTAAACTGCTTTTAGATCTTTGTTTCAGTTGTTTCTGTGATGTACTGAAATATAATTACAAGCACTTCATACGTTTCAAAGGCTTTTATCGACAATTACATGACATTTATGCAGAGTCAGTATTTGGCCCTTCTTTTTCAGGACCTCTGCAATTCGACGGGGCTGCTCTCAATCAACTTCTGGCCCAAATCCTGACTGAGAGCAACCCATTCTTTCATAATCACTTCTTGGAGTTTGTCAGAATTAGTGGGTTTTTGTTTGTCCACCCGCCTTTTGAGGATTGATCACAAGTTCTCAATGGCATTAAGATCTGGGGAGTTTCCAGGCCATGGACCCAAAATTTCAATGTTTTGGTCCCCGAGCCACTTAGTTATCACTTTTGCCTTATGGCACTGTGTTCCATCGTGCTGGAAAATGCATTGATCTTCACCAAACTGTTGTTGGATTGTTGTAAGAAGTTGCTGTTGGAGGGTGTTTTGGTACCATTCTTTATTCACGGCTGTGTTCTTTATTCACTGCCCTTGGATGAGAAGCAACCCCACACATGAATGGTCTCAGGATGCTTTACTGTTGGCATGACAACAAACAACTGATGGTAGCGCTCACCTTTTCTTCTCCGGACAAGCCTTTTTCCAGATGCCCCAAACAATCAGAAAGAGGCTTCATCCCAGAATATGATTTTGCCCCAGTCCTCAGCAGTCCATTCGCCATACTTTTTGCAGAAGATCAATCTGTCCCTGATTTTTTTTTTGGAGAGATATGGCTTCTTTGCTGCCCTTCTTGACACCAGGCCATCTTTCAAAAGTCTTGGCCTCACTGTGCGTGCAGATGTGCTCACACCTGCCTGCTGCCATTCCTGAGGAAGCTCTGCACTGGTGGCACTACGATCCTGCAGCTGAATCCTCTTTAGGAGACGATCCTGACGCTTGCTGGACTTTCTTGGACGCCCTGAAGCCTTCTTAACAAGAATTGAACCTTTTTCCTTGAAGTTCTTGATGATTCTATAAATTGTTGATTTAGGTGCAATCTTAGTAGCCACAATATCCTTGCCTGTGAAGCCATTTTTATGCAACGCAATGATGGATGCACGCGTTTCTTTGCAGGTCACCATGTTAACAATGAAAGAACAATGATTTCAAGCATCACCCTCCTTTTAACATGTCAAGTCTGCCATTCTAACCCAATCAGCCTGACATAATGATCTCCAGCCTTGTGCTCGTCAACATTCTCACCTGAGTTAACAAACTTAAGCAGCAACTTTTACAATTTCCCATATTTATGTAATTCTCAAAACTTTTGGCCACAACTGTATAATCCTGGCCATTACTAATTGTCATAAACTGCCAAACCTTGTTCAATCCACACCATGTTCAACATTTGTCTGAACTTGACTCTTTGAATTGAAACTAATCCTAATTTCAGCTGGTGCAGCTTCTCAGTTTTCTCTATAGAGCTGTGTCAGTGAGCTCTAACAGAGATCTTACTTTTAGTGCTGTCTTTGCCTGACACTACAAGGCAAAAATACAGACACATACGTTCAACAATTAAATTGATTATTTCAAATTAATATGCCATGATATTGCAGCACAAAACATCACTGATCCACCCCCATGCTTCACTCTGGGCATGCACAGTCTGGGTGGTATGCTGCTTTGGGGCATCTCCACACAGTAACTCTCCAGGATGTGGGAAAGACAGTGAAGGTGGACTCATCAGGACCTGGCCATGTACATTGACCCTGTGGAGCTCCCGCCGAACAGTTTTGGTGGAAACAGGAGAGTTGAGGTGCACATTTAATCCTGCAGTGAGTTGGGCAGCTGTGGTTTTATGTTTTTTGGATACAATCTGGGTTAGCACCCGGACATCCCTTTCAGACAGCTTCCTCTTGTGTCCACAGTTACTCCTGTTGGTGGTTCATCCTTCTTGGTGGTATGTTGACATTACCCTGGATACCGTGGCTCTTGATGCATCACAAATACTTGCTGTCTTGGTCACAGATGAGCCAGCAAGACGCACACCAACAGTTTGTCCTCTTTTGAACTCTGATATGTCACCCATAATGTTGTGTTCATTGCAATATTTAAGTAAAACGGTGCTATCACTCTGCTAATTAAACCTTCACACTCTTCTCTTACTGGTGGAATGTGCAATCAATGATGATTGGCCACCTGGCTGGTCAAATTTAGCCATGAAACCTTCAACACTAAATTGGTCAGTGTTTCAGTTTTACTGTTCAACCCCTGGGAACCTACATGGTAAATGCTGCGCTTTCACCCAGTAAAATGTAACTTTACTGAAGACTGCAAATAGAATCCTGTTTCCCCTGTTCTTGCCCCAAAAATGTGTCAGTTGGACCACAAATTTTATGTAATCCACTTTACCATATTTTTAATCTGCCCTTTATAATTCTTTTAAATGAGTTACAGTATGCATTTGATGATCACAGATGGAGATTTGTGAAGTCCTAACAACACTGCAGTTTATTAAAGTAAAATAGTAAATTATGACATACATTTTAAACATGTAATAACTGTATAATTGATAAACTTTTTAAGCAAATACATTTAGTTAATGTTTTATTTGTATACATTTTCCTCAAATGACTGTTGTGTACAGCAAATAAAGATGATTAAAACATAAGATAAGGTTCTTGAGATTTCCATGCGGTCATCAAATAAAGCACTTCATCACCTGATTCACACGATAATTTTACTTATAGTATAAGGGCGATAGCCCTGTGGATGTTATACCAAATTTATCTGTGAACTCCCTGGCTCCTCCTGCTTTATTGTGAATTCTTTTTAAAATTAAGGGTACATCTATGGGTTATACATTTGCTCCAGATTATGCCAATGGGTAATCGTTAGTGATGGAAGTTTGAATCATTTTAGTGACTCGGTTCTTTGAATCTCGGTCATCAAAATGAACAAATCTTTTTTTTGAGTAATCTAGTTAATTTTGTTTTGAAATAAAATAAAATGTTACATTTTCAATAAACAGACCCCCAACACATCTACATACACAAATTTTGGCTATAGTTCCAGTAATGGAAATATTACAATGCAGCCAAGGACATATTATAAACAGAATGAAGAGCTCACCATCATATCTTCTATTCCAAGTCATTCGTTCTTTTGAATCTATTGCACTTTATAGCATCTATCAAAGTCACGTGACAAAAGAACGAATGACTTGAACTTGGAAGATTCGTTGAGAACGTTTAATTCTGTACATAACCTACAGAGGTTATGTACGGTGGCCGTGAAGTGCAAAACAAATTAACAAAACCGAAAACAAAATAACATTCAAACACAAAATAACAAATTCAAAACCAAATTAACAAATCCGAAAACTAAATAGGAAATTCAAAACCAAATTAACAAAACCCAAAACAAAATAACAAATTCAAAACCAAATTAACAAATCCGAAAACAAAATAAAAAAACTCGAAACTAATTGTTAATTTGGTTTTGAATTTGTTATTTTGTTTTGGGTTTTGTTAATTTGTATTGCACTTCTCGGCCAGTCAGATACGAATCGGAAAAGGTAGGTATAGTTTGCGAATTAAATTCTTACCGCTGATTGGACGAGACACCTGTCACTCAAGATAAACAGGAAGTAGGAAATTGTGTCTCTAACTTTGTTTCTTGTGTGTTCTGCTTCATTTTAAAACCATTTTTTCGGTGTGCAAAACTAAGAAAATAATTAAATTTTTCTTTAGAAAGTAAGGAAATGGAATTTATTCAACTTTATTTTGAGGACGGATATTCATATGCCGTGTTTTTTAAAGATTAGTTTGCGAACTGCTGTGTCTCTTTTAAAAGCAAAAGATTTTTTCCACAGGAACGGCAAAAATTTGGCAGAACGCCATATTTGAAACCACAATAAGGGCAGTACATGTTTGCACATTCATACACACATGAATCTACCGCCGCTACAGTACTTCCTGTATATCTTGAGTGACAGATGTCTCGTCCAATAATGCCTAAAGCATTATTTAATTCGATAAATAGACTTACCAACCGCACACCTCAGGATACTACAGTATCTAATGAGTTTTGGAGGGAGGCTGTCATTCCCACTTTATATTTTGTATTAATAATTGTTATATATAGATTTTTTGGGGTGTGGAGTTGTCATGATTTCTTATTGGGGAAAATCGCTTTGATATACAAGCACACTTCTGCAACGAATTATGGTCGCAATCCAAGGTTTAACTGTAATCCTAAAATTTTCTGTTAAATGTGACTTCATATGAGTATCCTGTCTTGATATGTTGATTGAGTTAAATGATGGAAAATTATTTACTACATTATACACAGTGGTTGAATTCTAAAAAAAAAATTCAAGGGGGATGGTGTGGTCAAGTATATTTAACCCTAGGGTTAAATATAACCCTAACCCTAACCCTTTTATAACACAAAATAAACAAAAATAGCACCATTATGGATCAGGGCCAGCTGCTTTGTGCTAGAGAGGGGTGGCAGAAAATCAGGTGCAGGGAATTCCCTTTCTTGTGTATGAGATGGCAGCTGTTAAATTCAAGTAAAAATTTATATATACTAGTAATAAAATATAGTAATAAATAAATGTATTTATTTATTAGGATGGATTTTTTTAAAATCCAAGATGGCTTTAGATACAGATTTTACAAGGTTCGAAATCTTGGCGTGATATTTGACAACAATTTACATTTTGCTGAGCAAGTACCCTCAGTTGTAAAAATAAGCTTCTTTCAATTGCACCGTGAAACCTTTTGTTTTGATGTAAGACATGAAAAAGGAATTCATTAAAGTTAAGTTAATATACAGCACATGCACAGTATAGCATAAACATATTCAGTAGTATAAACTCAACATACTGTATATTTGACAATATTATTATCTATTACTGTTTGCTAATCTTCTTCAACTAATTAGCCATCATAGGACTAGACTCTGGCCACTGTCACATTACTATGAATCATATGACTTTGCCTCTATTGTTCAGTGTGTTTTTCTGTGATTGCTCAGAATAAACGGTTTCCTAAAAGCTGATTCAGTACTACCACTCTGTAGCACATTAAAGCAAAAATATAGGTTGACTATAAATAACAGAGCTACCAACATTACTAACATGCAAGAGGCAAAAAAGGCAACGCTTCCCCAAAATGAGACCTACTGTACATTTGACAACATTTAGTTATTTAAAACATTTGGATAGAATTTGTTCTTGCTGTCAGTCAGTGTTTTTTCTGTAACACAA
>JAAGKR010010979.1:0-11466 GCA_011419295.1 Clarias macrocephalus | reverse complement strand
GAATAACTTTATCCTCTGCAGCAGTGGTAGCACTTGGCCTTCCAGAGCGAGTTTCATCATAGCATTGGGAAAACATTCAAAGTCCTTAATATTTTTCAGATTAACTGACCCTCATTTGTTAATGTAATTTTACAGTCTGTCTTTTCTGACTATTACTTGCGATATTATGGATTTGTAGTAGTAGTCATAGCAGGGCTCGTAACTCTGTACCCAAGCTGACATCAAAGCTCAATGTAGGAACTTTGGACAATCTAAAATCTAAAATATATTGGAAATAATGCCAATAAAGGAAAGGCATAGAAGGATCAACTGTGTATGGAAAATAATCTATAACTGCCTAAATAAATGATAAAAGTTTTTACCCTGGCCTAAAGGAATTAATGTACAGTAAAAGAAAAGCAGGACTTGGTGGACTGGAGGTCTTGTGGTTCAGACTAAATTCACAGGCCGTTTTAGTCAATTCAATTCAATTTTATTCATAGAGGGCTTTATACAATGGTCATTGTCACAAAGTAGCTTCACAGAATAAAAAAATATAGAAATAAAGTTAACAAATGTGGGATACATATGTATCAATTATAATCATCAGTTTCTTCCAAGTTTGATGAGCAGGCCATAGGAAACAGGTGCAAGAAAAAAAAAACTCTCTGGGATTGACAACATGACAAGAACCTTAAGAGATGACAAAACTTTAAGACGAGCCAGACTTAACAGAGAATCCATCCTCATTTGGGTGATATCAGATCGTTACAGCAGGGTTTGATTTGTTGTCCTACTGTGTGCCATGAGGCTCAAAGCTCAGTATAATGTGTTTAAGTTAATATGATGTCCACTTTTGTTGTTGGAGGCTCTGGTAAAAAAAAATTCTTTGTGTTAATTTTGATCTTTTTGAACTATTAAGTGACTAGGATCCATCAGACAAAAAACTACAAAAAACAAACATGTGCACACAGTGCCCTCTAGGGGTGGCCCCTTACAGTACGTATGTTCTGCTATACATAATACATGATTTCTTGCTATAGAACTTGTACAATTCATTTATATTTAATTTTATTTGTTTGTTGTTATATCCATTTTGTTTAGTTTTCCAAGCACGCTAGTACATATATTTGCATATTTTACTAGTATAAATACAAACTTGTATAAATCTGATGAAATGTTTTACACCATGTATTGTATGTTGAATATATTAGACTTAATGCACATTTATACACTTAAATATTGTCACTTTATCTGCTTTCTCCTAACTCGTGAAATTGCTATGATAGTTTTTTACACTGGTGGGCCCAGTTTTCATGATCTCGCCTAAAGCCTCACAACCTCAGACGCCAGCACTGCTTGGGGGTCTGGAATATCCAGTGAGTAAGAGTCTGTCCTTCTGTAGTCCAAACTAGAGGTTACAGAAGCTTAATCTACTGCATCTGTAGTGACATAACATTTTTTATCTCGGCAATATTTCTGAAATGAAAGAAGGTTATCCTAGTAATATTATATATATGAGTTTCAAATAAACAACTGAAATCAGTAATCTCACCAAGGTCTTTTACGACTTTTAATGAGGCTTTCACGGGTGTATTTGGCCGAGCTTGAGGTAACATATAGGTAACAATCTGACGGACAGACCACAGTTTGTAAGGTTGTGGGAATCTCTGTCAGAAAAAGTGATCAGCAGCACCGGAGCACTCGCTCAGTAGTTTTAACATGATGCATGAACAAACAGACAGACAGACAGACAAAAATAAAATAAAAAAACATTTTGATGTGTTATTACTCATCATACGTCACTCCAAGTTATTCCTCAATGTAAGGAAACTTTACAGTTTTATTATATATACTGTGTTATACATAATATAACATGCCAACTTTACTGTTTAATTCTATATACTGTACTTTTTTTTTTTTTTTACCATCATTGACCTACTATGACAGATCTGTGCCGCTTGCATTTTATCTGTCTAATGCCTTCACAGCAAAAAAACATCTTCCTGTTGTGGTTGCCATGCTGCACATTCAGGGGCCCCTTTTCTCTCACAAACCTTGCAACCTTTTTTTAAGATCATGCATATAAGCATTTAAGTCCAATTTACAGAATTAAGGTTGTAAGATTTGTGTAAAAACACTAATGAGAGAAATTGTTTTATAGCTGCTATAAAATAGAGGACAAAAGGAACTTGGTTTAAATGTATGACATTAAATATAACTTTAAATATAACTGGAAACTTAATAAAGCACATTTTAATAAGGTGCAAAATTATCTGTTAATGTTAAATAAATAAAAATGGTCAGTAATGATTATGCTTTGGTATAACATTTGAAGATAATTTAGATGATTCTTCAACTTAATCAAGTGTTTATGTTTGTGCAGAGCTTGAGGACAGTCGCATTTCACAATTGGTGCTGTTATCGGTAAGTGTGTTAATGCTGTACATTTGAAATCGTGTATGTTGCAGATGTTTAACAGCAGTCTGAGGAGGGTTTTTTAGCATCCAAGCTAATGTTTTTATTTACTCACTGTGTACATAAAGAACGCCAAAACAGTACATTTCACAACATGGTCCCAGACGTCTAACTGAAAAGACTACACTGAACCATCAGGTTTGGAGCTGGAAAAGTTATGAAATGGTGTAACACAAAGCCCAGTGCTGGAGAACATTAAACCTTGTAATCAGTACCACATTTACCTACAACATACTTTACATGCACTCATCATGAACATGTATGTCACAGTCATATCATGAATTTGGAGCACAATGTTTAAGGTATTTTTCTGGAATCAAAATGTCAAAAATATACATGCAGCAAACATAATATCTTGGTAATATCATTCATTAGCATTGAATTAGTTTCCACTGTTATGCTGATGACACACAGTTATGGAAGGAAAGTCTGAAGGACATTAGACCCTGGATGCTAAGTAACGTTCTTGTGCTTAATCCTGACAAGACAGAAGTACTGATACTAGTACAACAAGCAGTTAGAAGTAAGGTTTCTGATCACACAATAACTCTGGGTGGCCTTTCTGTTTCATCATGTGTAGCAGTAAAAGACCTTGTGAAATTTATGTGTGATTATAGATTCCAATACGCCATTTGAAGCTCATGTAGATACTATTACTAGAATTCATTTTTTTCATCTAAGAAAGATTGCCAAGATAAGGAATATATTGTTGCTATATGACGCAGCTGTCACGGGTACTGTTTGCCGGGTGAAGGAGGAATGGCATTGATAGCAGAGGTGAAGGTGATCAAAAGGGTTTATTTAAGACAAGAAACAATGGGAACAAAAGGAACAGAACATGAACTTTAAACACAGGACTTACAAACTATAATCATGACAAACTAAACCAGGAGGAAACTAAACATGACAGATTAGACATTACACACAGACTGAGATACAGACAGGCTAGGAGACAGACAGACAGACCAGGAGACAGACAGACCAGGAGAACACGGAGCCAGGGAGAACACGGAGCCAGGGAGAACACGGAGCCAGGGAGAACACGGAGCCAGGGAGAACACAGACAACTAGGAAATCACACAGAACTAAAAGAACACAGAACTAGGCAAGGACAGAACCAGAAGAACAACAAACCGTAACCCAGAACAAACAGTAACCCAACACGAACAGATGCAAGACAAGACTAAACTGAACTCAGGAACATTTATAACAAAGACTAATTAGCAACCTCAGTTCAGGTGAGTGCCACATCACCTGACCGAGGTGCATTCTGGGACTTGGAGTCTTACACAAAACTACAAATGAACACAAAACACAAAATGGAATCTGTGGGCGATTTGGCGCCCTCTAGGGGTGATCCCTGACAGCAGCAAAAAATAATTAATGCTGTTGTCACCTCTAGTTTGGATTATGTTCAACCAGGTGCATAAACAAGCTCTGGTTAGTCCAGAATGCAGCAGCAACAGTTCTCACTAGAACAAGAAGATATGGGAACATCACCCCTTCTGACACTGATTTTAAAATACTATTGCAGAAAAATTCCCAAAATGTCCCAAAAAACCATGGGCATTACAACTGATCAGAGGTGGGTCGTGTAGCCAAACATTGTACTCAAGTAAGGGGACCAGTACTTCAAAATAATATGACTCAAGTAGAAGTAAAACGTTGTCATCCAAAATATTACTCAAGTAAGAGTAAAAAAAAAAGAAAAGACTACTCAAGTACTGAGTAACCGTTTCATCGTTCATAAATGTCCGATTTATTTATTTATTTATTTATTTTAGAAATTACTGTACGTTAGCAGTCAAACCAAATGATAAAATAATGTACAAATTCTGACATTTTCAAATAATAAAATTAATTAAATAAATTTAATAAAATAAATAAATTAAACTAAATATCTTTACAAAATAGCAAATTAGGACCAAGAAACACAAATTTCCAAATCTCCCTTTTTTTCCCACAACATAAGGTTTTGAATTAAATCCCTACTGTAGGTAACATATGTATGTTTTAAACAGTGTAGACTATTTCCTGTGTAAGATATACTGTATATTCAGTTGTCCTCCAAATGGCTCAGCAGATAGAAAATAACATTAGAACATGTGTTTTTTAGCTTCTAGCTTATTTGTTAATTATAAATGTTAACATTGTAAAATCAAATAAAGCAGCTAAACTGTTAGCAATATGTTTCCTTCACTTGTAACGCTTGCGAGTCCGGGAAGTAGTAACGGATAGCTCACCTGACTCAGCTTAGCAGGAGAAAAATAGGAAACGCTCACGCAGGTGGTATTTCACAGGTTTCAGCGCTTTATTTCCTCTGTTCACAGCGTCACTGGTTTATAACAAAATAACAAAGAGATAACAAAAGTAACACGTTGAGCATCAAAACAAAGAAAGTAATGCAGGAAAAATCCAACGAGCTCACACATGCGGGGCTCGTGACGCAGGTATCGGTGGTCTGAGCACACATCTAACGCTCCGCCCTTAAAGGAGCCGTACCCTATTTCCCTCGTTACAGATCCCCCCCCCCCTTCCCCAAAGAAAAGGCTGCCCTCAGCCGTACACAGCCAAGACGCAGGACAATTTAACAACTCTACATACATGCCCGAGTTGAAAAAGGTAGAAGAATAAATAACATACAAATAACACAAACATTCGCATATATGTCAGTGCACCATGCATTAGGTAGAACCACATGTTGGTTCAAACAGCAATCACATTGCTCACAAACTGTGTGCCTCGATCCGAAATGAGATATGTGGGCGTACCGTGGTGAGCAAAAATCTCACTGAGAAATTTACTTGCTGCTACTTGTGCTGTTGCTGACCGTACAGCACTCACTTCCACCCATTTCGAAAAATAGTCGACAAAGACAATCAAATATTCATTTTCCTTCTGAGTATGAGGGAGTGGGCCCACAAAGTCCACTCCTGTGTATTCCCAGGGCTTAAGTGGTTTGATTGGAACCATCAGGCCTGCTGGTTTTCTTTGGCTTGGCTTGGTTAACTGGCACATGGGGCATGAAACAACATATCTTTTTGCATCTGATGCCATCTTAGGCCAAAAGAATCTCTGCCTCAGCCTGGCCAGAGTTTTTGTCACACCGAGGTGGCCGGCAGTAGGGTGGTCGTGATAATACTTGAGCACAGTGGGTTGAAGGACTGCAGGGACCACTAGCTTAAGTTGCTTCATAGGGTGTAGGCCACAGGCTACCTTGGGATCTTTAAAATATAGTAGCCCCTCTTGAAGGACATGTCCCCTGTCCGCACCACCGTCTTCCAGCTTTTTAAGGAGTTTCGCAACCCCTTGGTCATCCTTCTGCAATTTACTAACCTGCTCTCTGTCAGTTATCATGACTGTTGACATATTACGCAGGTCCAAGCCACATATGACGGCCTGTGGAGGGAGAATGTCAATGGAGTCAGCAGTATTGAGCAATGGATTGCATGACAGAGCATCCGGAACTTTATTCTGAACACCCGGCTTGTGGACAATGTTAAAATCAAAGTCCTGTAGGCGGAAGGACCATCTCGCCAGCCGTCCAGCAGGATTGGGACGATCCATCAGCCACCTCAGGCTGTTGTGGTCGGTATAAATTGTCACATGAAGGCCCTCGATGTAAGGTCGAAAGTGTTCTAACGCCCAAATCACTCCTAAGCACTCCTTTTCAGGTGTTGAATATGGCCTTTCAGCTTTGTGCAAGGTTTTGCTCGCATAAGCCACTGCAACATCTCTCCCAAGCTCATCCTTCTGCATTAGGCCCGCTCCAAGGCCGAGGTCACACGCATCTGTATGAATGGAAAATGGACGTGTGAAATCTGGAAGGCAGAGAATAATTCCGAATAAACCTGTGAGTAATAGCCTGTGAGGCCGAGATATTCTCTCACTTGTTTCACATCTGTTGGCGTTTTGAATTCGGTGACTGCCTCCACCTTTCTTGGGTCAGGAGAAATACCCTCCGGTGTGACCCTGTATCCAAGGAAGGTAAGTTCACTCAAGCAAAACTGACACTTAAGACCAGCTGACTCAAGTCTGGAAAGAACTTCTTCCAGGTCTAGTAAGTGCTGCTCAAAGGTCGGAGAGGCAATGACGATATCGTCCAAGTACACTGCGCAGCACTTATAAATCAAGCCGGCAAGCACATTGTTCATCACCCTCTGAAATGTGGCTGGGGCATTACAAAGCCCAAAAGGGAGAACTTTGAACTGGAACAGCCCACAGTGTGATATGAAAGCTGTCTTTGGTCTTGACTGCTCCTCCACTGATACTTGCCAATATCCCCGAGCCAAAACGAGGGTGGTAAGGAACTTTCCGCGAGCTAAGAAATCCAATGATTCATAAACTCTAGGAAGTGGGTAAGAGTCTTTTATCGTAAAAAGTGATTTAGGGCCCTGTAATCGACACAAAACCTGTGATCTCCACATGGTTTTTTCACAATCACAACAGGCGCAGCCCATGGACTAGAGGAAGGCTCAATTATGTTTTCATCCAGCATCATCTGAATCTGGTCCTCAATGATTTTTTTTTTTTGCCGGTGATGACCGATACGGCAGGAGATGGACAGGTTTAGCATCCCCAGTATTGACTACATGCTCTGCCAATGTGGTATGACCTAGATGTCCATCAAACAAACTAAAGAAGTTCTTAAGAAGATCTACTAACTTTTCTTTTTGTTCTTTTTCTAAACAAGACATCTCAACTTTTTCCACTAAAGCAGACTGGCTGACATCCAATAACATTAAGCTCTCCATTCCTGGTTCTTTCAACCAGTCATTGCATAGCTCTTGGGGAGTAGATTCACCTGTTCTTGACGGGATGTGTATGCTAACCGATGCGCGTAGCATAAAATCCATTCCCAAGATGAGTGGAGAAGAAAGATCAGGGATAATTACAAACCGATGATAGAACCGTTGTTCCTGAAGACCAACGTCATGTTCAACCAAATTATGCCAGTAGGACAACAAGACGCACTGTTGGCGAGGTGAATTGGAGGTAAAGTCCAAGGCTGAACTTTCCGAGAATGTCCCAAGATATTAGAAATCATGTCTGTACGAACTGCAGAAAGAGAAGCACCTGTGTCCAGTGTTGCATCTACTGCTTTGTTACAGAGGTTTACTTTAACCACAAAGGGCGTGTTCCAGAACGAATTAGAAGAGCGGTCCTCCACATGACCAAGTATCAATGGCTCATGTGGGGATAAAAGTTGTGATTGAGGCACGTTTAACTTCTGGGGGGAGGGTTGCCTCCGTGAAACGTGGCAACTCGTTGACCATATAGTGCAACTCTGCAGCGCTCTAGTGCATGTTTGCAAATAAGATCAAATTGCTCCTGCTCTGGCAGTGGAGACTTAAGTTTAAGGAGACTTAAATTCAGACAGCAAATGCGTCACAAATGTTGGAAACGGTTCTCCTGGGGCCTGTACACGGTCAAGGATACCTCTCCAGACATGCTCTTGGTTGTCTGCTGGAAGAAACACAGTCTTGAACAGTGCACAGAACTGTGCCCACGATGCGACATGTGTGTCATGCGCACTCAACGTGACCGGCACTAGGACCCGCAAAGGATGGCGCCGCACATCACTCAGTCATTGAGTTTTCCAATGTCATCTCCGACGCTATTTCTCCAATTTCATGAGTACTCACCATTTTGTGCCATTTTCCTGATTGAGTGTGTGTTGTTAGAACGCGGGTTTAATTGTGTAAACTCTTGCTCTCTGTGTGAGAGAGTTCTAAGAATAAATCGCGTGGTTCACCCGTCAACTAAAACTCACTTTTGAACATCCTGCTGCCGAGGTGGAGATCGACTCAAAGTTATACCATCTGCGGCAGGGAGAATTGTCTGTGAGCCGTTACATGGCAAATTTCAGGATCCTCGCCATCCAAACCACCTGGGGAGACAACGCCCTTCGGACAGCCTACTACAAGGGATTGGCTTCCCATATAAAGGACGCACTCGCAGGACGAGAGCTTCCCACTACTTTGGAGGGGATGATCCAACTCGCCCTCCGAATAGACCAACGACTGCTCTCTCATCCGAGGCCAGCTCCCCGGACCCTGCCACCTGCCACTTCATCACCATCTCCGACCACGCCACGACCCTCCACTTTCCTCACCTACAATCCAGTCCCTGAAGCACGCCCCTTTTCCACTGCCATCACCACCAGACCTGTCGGATCTCCACCTCCCGCCGTGGTTGACACCGGAGCCGGGGAACCCATGCAATTAGGACGCGCCTCCTTGCCCGCTGCAGAGAGAGAACGACGTTTCAGAGGAGGGCTCTGTGCCTATTGTGGGTCAGCATCGCATCACAGAGCTATCTGCCCTCTTTGCCCGGGAAGACGCTCAGGCCCGGTGAGCCGGGTTCCCTCCACCTCTCTGCCACCACTACCAACATTTCCCGTCTCACGGTGCAAGTACACCTCCAGTTTGGCCACAAACAGGTCAGAAGTACGGCGTTCATTGACTCCGATGCTGCTGGCAACTTCATTGACTCTTCTTATGCCAAAGAACTGGGAGTGGAACTCGAGGCGTTATCCCAGCCCGTTCGGATTACATCTGTTGACGGTCGGCCCCTTTCATCCAGCCCTATCATCACCCAGACCCAACCAATCACGTTAATCATCGACCAGCACCAAGAGCAGATCCGGTTTCACCTCACCCCCATTTCATCTCCCCCCCTCATCCTCGGGCACCCTTGGCTACTGCAACACGACCCGCTCATCTCATGGACACAAAACCGGATCCTCCAATGGGGCCCGACCTGCACCGAACTTTGCCTACGGGCCTCGGCTGGGACATGCTCTAGGGAGTCCGAGGCCCCTGAAGTCGACATCAACGCCATCCCCGTCGCCTACCGAGACCTGGCTGAAGTGTTCTGCAAGAGACGGTCCACTCACCTTCCTCCTCATCGCCCCTATGACCTGGCGATTGACCTTCAGCCGGGTTCTGTTCCTCCCCGCGGCCACCTCTACTCGCTCTCTGCCACTGAGATGCAGGCCATGGAGAAGTATGTCACCGACGCCCTCCGCAACAGCACCATCCGGCCCTCCTCCTCACCTGCCTGGGGTTCTTTTTTGTTAAGACCTACACCCATGTGTCGACTATCGGGGGCTCAACAATATCACCATCAAAAATTGTCACCCATTGCCTCTTACCAACTCTGCCGTGGACGCCCTCTCTGGCGCCACCATTTTCACAAAGTTGGACCTACGGAGCGCATACAACTTGGTGCGCATCAGAGAGGGCGATGAGTGGAAGACGGCTTTCATCACCCCAACCAGACACTATGAAAGCCTGGTAATACCTTTCGGGCTCTGTAACGCCCCTGCCGACTTTCAGCAGTTTATTAACGACATCCTCCGAGATATGTTAGGCCGGTGGGTTTTTGTCTACTTAGATGACATCTTCATATACTCCCGTACCATTGATGGACATGTGCAACACATCAGGGCAGTCCTCAAGAGATTGCTCGCCCATCAACTGTATTGTAAGTTGGAGAAGTGCGCCTTTCACAAGCGCTCCACCACATTCCTGGGTTTCGTCATCTCGCCCCAGGGTGTGGCCATGGACCCGCAGAAACTGGAAGTTGTGCGTCATTTGCCCCTACCCAAAACCCTCAAGCAACTTCAATGGTTTCTCGGGTTTGCGAACTTCTACCGTCGCTTTATCTGGGGCTACAGTACAGTTGCAGCACCTTTAACTGCCCTGACATGACCATCATCTCACGCCTTCATCCTCAACTCTACCGCCATCTCTGCCTTTCAGGAACTGTGTCATCGCTTCACCACCGCACCAATCCTCCTCCGTCCAGATGCAAGTAAGCCATTTGTTGTGGAGGTGGACGCTTCGGATGTGGGCGCCGGAGCCGTTCTCTCCCAACGAGGTCCAGACCAGAAGCTACATCCTTGTAGTTTCTTCTCCAGGAAATTTAAACCCACTCAGCAGCGATACGGGGTAGGGGACCGCGAGCTGCTGGCCATAAAGTGGGCCCTGAAGGAATGGCGACACTGGCTTCAGGGCACCAGAGAGCCATTCATCATCTGGACCGACCATCAAAACCTAATCACCATCCGGAATCTAAGACAGCTCAACCCAAGACAGGCGCGGTGGGCTCTTTTCTTCGAGCACTACAATTTCCATCTGTCGTACCGCCCGGGGTCCAAGAACACCAAAGCCGACGCCCTCTCTCAACAATACAAAGAGGACGTTCCCCGGGCAGACCCCGCGCCTGTCCTCCCACCATCCAAGATAATTGCACCTCTCCGCTGGGATTTGGAAACAAGGGTTCGCCAGGCACAGGCTGCGGAAATGGAACCAGCAGGAGTGCCGCCTGGACGACTCTATGTGCCTCGTGACGTCAGAATGGAGGTCCTTCAATGGGGCCACTCATCCCCCCTCTCCGGACACCCCGGCACAAAACGCACCCTCCAATTCATCTGGCGTGCCTTCTGGTGGCCGTCCATGGCAAAGGACACAGAGGAATTCGTCCAGGCATGCCCAGTGTGTGCCAGGGCTAAAGACACCAACCAGCCAACACCAGGGGAACTTCAACCACTCCCGGTTCCCCGTCGGCCCTGGACACACATTGCCGTTGACTTCATCACGGGCCTGCCGGTCTCCAAAGAGAAGGATACCATCATGACCATCGTCGACCGATTCTCCAAAGCCGTGCACTTGGTGGCCCTCGCCGGACTCCCGTCAGCTAAAACCACAGCCGAGCTGATATTAGAGCATGTAGTCCGCTTGCATGGGTTCCCAAAGGACATCGTCTCGGACAGAGGGCCCCAGTTTACTGCTCGATTCTGGAAGGCCTTCTGCCGTCTGATCAACTCCACCTGTAGTCTCTCATCAGGATACCACCCTCAGACTAATGGTCAGACGGAACGGGCCAACCAACAACTGGAGCGCTATCTGAGATGCTTCGCCGCCGATCGTCAGCGCTCCTGGGCCCGCTACCTCATCTGGGCTGAACTCTCCCACAATCTCCATGTTTCGTCCGCCACCGAGT
>JAAGKR010010978.1:0-20893 GCA_011419295.1 Clarias macrocephalus | reverse complement strand
TTTTTTTTTTTTCGAGTCTATGTGTTGTTTCATTTCGCCCGAGAAAAACAAGTCCAACCTGTATCAACACCAAGATTCCACTAGGTGGCACACCTTTATCATGAAACAATTTGCAGTACAGTATCTCCAACCTATCCAGTAATCTTCACATATTCCATACTAAACCACTGGTTGTGAAATTAATTACGTTGCTTAAATGTGTCAAAGGTTAAACAATGTTTCCACCTCAACAGTTTTATAAATGCATTCCACGTTGCCTTGCAGTGTAAACATGCCTACGAGCGTGTTGTTTTTTTATGGTTTAAGGGTGATTAGCAACACCTTTTATTTAACAGCAAAATTATTTCTGTTTTTGTAGCTAAATTCATCATGACAGGAAGGAAAAAAAAACATCTTTTAAGGATTGAATTCATTTCAGGGCGACCGGTCAGATAATGATCTCCTTGTGATGATGAATACATTAGTGCCATATTAGAATGCACATTTTATGCTCAAATAGCTATTCTGCTATTCTCTGTGCATATATATATAAACTCTGCAGTTGAGAAAGCTTTCACCAGATTTTATCCAAACATGCAGAGCATGCTAATTACACGCCTCATTTTCAGCCTGATTTCCAAACACTTGGGCTTAGATTGCCTTGTCAGATCCTCTGATAAAAATGCAGATTTCTCCCTGCTGGCGATGAAAAGCTCAAAACCCTCAGCCAGGTCCAATTCAGATTAGCATATACTTAGCATTACCGTTACACTAAGTGGCTTTCAAAATATACTCATATTTTCTCAATCCTACATGGAATAAAATAAGATATACTTGTACGCATTTAACATGAAAATAGTAATTACGTATGTAAGCGCCCTTCACTACTGGACTCTCTACAGAACATATGGTTTTCATTGTATTGTTAGCTTTGCCACAAGATACCACTTATAAGGCCCCCAGATATTTCACATACCCTTTAAACCAGGAGCAATGCATACTGACAGGCTGCTAAGGAAAAATTCAATACATTAAATTACATTTCATGACTAACCATGCTTTCGTATTTTGTTTAGGCCAACAGAGAAGCATTATATGAGAAAACATTCTGTGACTTCTTCTTTTTTTATCTCAAACCTATGGTTTGAGATAAAACACATTTTTTTCCATTAGGCGCCAACATCTGCATGAGAGACCCTTTAAATCGGCCTCTTACAAACCAGGGCAAGTGAAAACATTATCGTTTCATCTTTTATTTGGCTTGCTTTCTCACAAGTCTCTTAAAACCCTGCAGGAGCTACAGACTTAAAAACGGCTATAGAGAACCGAAAGCAAAATGCTCGGGCTGCCTTTACTTCAGCAGACATTTTGTATGTAGATATGAATTACAGGTGTTATTTCAATCATTTTCAGGGGTCTGGCTAAAAATATTGTAAAGATTTTTTTTTTATAATGAATAAAACCATTTTATGTGCTTTGGCCCCTCACTATAAAGCCAGACACAGGTGAAATCCTTCCCATTTCCACATCCTCTCCTCCATTACTTTTAGCTTCCATTCTGTCAGCACCATTCAGTAATGAGCTGATAAATCTGTTATTAGAAAATAAAGAAGCAGAGTACTGTAAAAATGCAGCTATAAAAATGTTGAAAGTAAAGAAATGTTAAATGTACATTGGCAATATCAGCCACTTCATATAGGAATGATAAATCTACTAAGTAATATTCAAACTTAATACATGTGCTTAATGGACAAACATTACAAATACGTAAATATTATGCATTATACTTACTTCTGTATATGATTTTTTAAAAATGGTTTATTACTTACAACCAGTTTTACGAAAAAAAAAATGTTTAGAAATCAACCCCCCTTCTGTGTACACAATAATGGAGAAACAAGCATTCACCTGAAAAGCAATTTACTCACTCATCATCTATACTGCTTAATCCTGTATTCAGGGACATGGGGGGCCTAAAGCCTATCCCAGAAGACGTAGAGCACAAGGCTGGGTACACCCTGGACAGGGTTCCAATCCATCGCAGGACACAAACACATATATACACTCCGGCCAATTTGGGAACGCCCATTTACCTAACCTACATGTCTTTGGACTGTGGGAGGAAACCGGAGTACCCAGAGGAAACCCACCAAGCACGGGGAGAGCATGCAAACTCCATGCACACAGAGATGGGAATCGAACCTGGCTGAGAATCGAACCCGAGGTGCAAGGCGACAGTGCTAACCACTACACCACCGTGCCGTCTAAAGCAAGTTTAAAAAATCATAAATGTAAAAGACTAGTCGTGCTGTGTTTTTCGCAATAAGGTAATGATTGATTTATAACCCTCATGGGATACCAGGTATAGATTTGGTCCGTGTCCTTTCAAATCAGGATTGACTCTGAATGTATTTTCAGCTGCTCAGTCTACAGGATAGTCTCCTCTGTTAAACCTGGGTCGTTGACGCTGGTGGATTCAAGTCATTTTACAGCTCTCGGTTCTCATTTTATGAGCAACTTATCATTCTTCCTAATGGAGGTTGAAAGGTCTTTAATATTCAGCAAGGATCAGCTGCTGATGGATTCAGGAAATGATGAAGAGTCGCGGTTCACAGGTATTGAGTTTGTAGAGAAACGATAGCTATTTGGCAAATGTAAATATTACGTTCGAACACCATTGAGACATTTGTAATTTAAGCCCGGTAAGTCATGTTTTGTTTAAACATTTTAAACCATGAATAATGCATTGGAAGCTAGAAGCAAATGCATTAATTCCGTGTTTATTTCATTAACAGAGATGTATTATATCATAATATTAAATACTATGATGCAAGACAGATTTCCTGTTAGAGGCATTAGGCCATCTATGTAGAAAGACGATAAAGTAGTGGAAGCTGTTGAGCATCTGTCGTGTGTATTTAATGCGCTTTTGAGATTTGTTGTTTAGTAGAATTAATACGACTTTTCTACATCGACAGTGTCGTTGACAAGTGGGAAAAGATCCACCTGAAGAAATGAATATTAACCAGGCGGAAAATGGTATTTCACTTTCAGATGTGTACCCTGTGTTGATATGGATTTATTACACAAGCTAAATGCCAAGCTTTTTTGTTTTTTTCCAATATGTGAACCCTTTTTCTCCCCGTACACTGGGAAGGTGTGCTGAATTCATATAATCCATATAATAGAGGAAAATGGGGGAAATGGAATTTCATATCAATATGAACACATTAATGTGAGCTGGGTGTGGAACGAAAATGCATCTACCATGATAGATAATCCTGGAGCCTGTCCCAGGAGACTTAAGGCATGAGGTACAGGCACACACTACGGGAACGCCATTTAACCTACTTTTTATGTATTTGGAATGTAAGAGGAAACCGGAGTATCTGGGAGAACATGCAATCTCCACCCACAGTCCCGAGGTGGGAATCAAACCGTCTACCCTGCAGGTGCGAGGTCACAGTGCTAACCACTACACCAACGTGACGCCACCACCTGAGTCTACTGTAGGCCCGGGCAAATCCAGTAGGTTTTGAAGAATAAAAACCTTCATACTAAATATTGATTGTTGTATAGCAATTTCATCGCATAACATTACCAAATTATAACTATTGTCTTAATTTTTACACGTCTTTAAAACCTGAAACTTCACTTTTATCTCAATGCTTTTAGCCACCGGTGTACAGTATGTGTTGTGGTGTGACGAAAGCTGTTCAACAAATGTGTCTGGATCCTTTCGAAGAGCAAAGGATATTTTTCTGCCAATAACATATTTTAATTCTTCTTCATTAAAAAAAAAAAAACATAAAATACAACAACAAAAAAAATCACCACCAACAACTTTTGGTTGAGCTTTTAATTACTTTTAAATTCTTGTACAGGCTGTATCATCTCAAAACAAAAAAGAAGAAAAAGATTTTAAGAAGTCACTTTAACAAATCTGAGGTTAAATGAGGAGATATATTAAATGCTGATGGTTAAATGCACTTTTCATGCTTTTCAATAAATGCTAGTATAAAGATCGACATTGATCACATGCTCTGTTTAATATTTCTGTGCCTTATTTATTGCATATGAAATTAAATGCTAAGTTATTGCATTGTGTGACTTGCTGTCTTTCAGGGAAATCTTTAAATGCCTTTCTTTCACCTTTATGCTGTTAGTAGGAACGTGACTTAACAATGTGCTTCAGATACATGCAAAAGAGAAAATCATTTCAGTTGTAGTAAAAGTAGAAAAGCCACCAGGCATACTCATAATTAGAAGATTAAGATTTGATTTGATTTTGTTTCTAATCTGTCAAGTCACCCATGTACACACCGACACAACACCAGGAGTGGCTTCACTGTTATTTATATTGAATCAGAGAGATTAATGGCAGTTCAAGAGATCCTAAGCGAAGTGATACAGTATAACGAATGATATGTTTAGCACATGTACATTTTCCTCACTCTTTCCATTGTCTCACCCTTTACCCAGGGGCCCTCATGTCTGCCAGAAACATAACATAAAGCAGAGTGTTAGATCACACTTTTATTGTTATGAGCTTTGAGACGTTTACACTTAAATGGTAGCAGTTTACGAGCGGTGTTCAAGTCATGCCGGGACTTTAGACTCGTGTAGAATAACGGGACACAGTTATGAGAGTAAAAACTGCCTTTATTCCTCTATATATTCCCCTGCCACACTAATACACTTATCACAGTGTTTCACTAGTGCTTGGGTTCAATCAAGGTACTGTAGAAAGTTTTCACATACTGTACTGGAGCCATGGCCTCCCAGGAACTCCTTAAATGGCACGACATGTGGAAATGGCTTGGTGCAAGGTCAGGATTGATGGGGATGTAGCAATAACTCTCAGCCTAGTCCCTGTAATGTACACGTGTTGTTCGTGAATGATCGTGTGTACAGTTCTCACAGACTTCTGCAAGCTGGCAACAAGCTCTCTGTGCATTTTTAAGGATCAGGCGTTCCACTTGATGAATGATCACGAGAAAAGCTGCAGTGGGCGCCGTGCCACCTCGGCTGGGACTGTCAGTGATTAGTGGTTGTTAGTGGTTAGCACTGTCGCCATATACAGTACAGTACCTGCAGGTCCTGAGTTTGATTCCCACTGTGTGCATGAAGTTTGCATGTTCTCCCCATGCTTGGTGGGTTCTCCGATTTCCTCCCACAGACATGCAGATTAGGCTAATTGGCGTTGCCCGTATTGAGTAGATGTTGACCGGAGGTTCTACCACGGTCATACAAAATGGGAATAAATACAATGTCCTGCATGGTCCCTGGTTGGAGTATGGAGGTTCCTATATGAATGGATGGAAGAATCTCATCACCGTACTGTACGTGAAGTCCTCTGTAAATATCAGTTGATTTCATGCCTTACTTTACAAAAAATTTCATTACAAGTCCCTGTTTTACTTGAATGCCCCTCGCATGTTTTGACTGGAAATAGGGCGAGGCATATTTTTTTTTTATATCGTAAGGATATTTTCTAGGAGGAAAAATTCTTTTACTGTCACTGTAGTATTTATTTTTAAAAAGATTTTAAAAAATGAAAGTAATAATTTTCTCAAATTGGTTATTGAGGTTAAGGTTAGTTATTAATTAGCTGCAATAATATTTAGCAGTGGACGGTCTGTGCAAGGATAGTAAGACAAACATAATGTGTGTGTGTGTGTGTGTGTGTGTGTGTGTGTGTGTGTGTGTGTGTGTGTGTGTGTGTGTGTGTGTGTGTGTGTGTGTGTGTGTGTGTGTGCCTTTCTCCCTGTGCTTTCCTTTCATCTTCATATAAAACAACATGCATGTTATCAGCTTTATCTGTAATTTATATACAGTACAGTGCATTTAAAAACCAACTTATGCACTTATCTTAAATTATCTGGACGTGAAGTTACTGTACAACATCAGGCGGTGTTTTAGTTTTGAATATAGTCCGGGTTATTACTCCACTTGGTTGTGTGATAAGCGAAAGCAGATATTTTGCAAACTTTTGTGGAATTCTTACAGCGTGTAATCGTTAGACGAATGTCTTCGCCCTTGTAGTCACCAGTCACAGAGATGGCAGAGCGAGAGATGAAAAAGAGATAAGAAGAAGATAACAGAGGAGAGGAAGTCGTAATATCTTAAACATTGTACGCTTGTCACGGTTTTAGTCAGCTTCACATGAAAAGGGCAAGAAATATGTCACAAATTGTTTATTTCTTTGTAAGATATTGCATCTGTAGTGGAGTCAGAAAGGCCAGCGAGCTCTGTTTATAATTACTGCTGTTCAGGGAAGAGAGCCCAATTTTCGAAAGTATTTTGGACTCGAGCTCTTGGCTCAGAGGCACTCCTATTAGATTTCTGTATACTGTACCCTTTACACTGCATACTGTACCACTTTACTGCTTCATAAATAAATAAATAAATAAATAAATAAATAAATAAATAAGCTCTCCTGTTTACTATGCGCAGACACCTCACAGTTAACCATATGCGGGAAAAATAAAGACAGAAGCCAGACTCAAATAATATTTTTACTTGTAATGCATGGAGAGAACACGACAGCTACGGTAAGAGCCAAAATGTTTGTTTATGGTTTGGATATTTTTTGTTGAAGTCAAAAAAACAACATTTATCAGGGGTTTCTTTCCCCCCCCTTTTTTTTTTTGTTATAAGAATTCATAAACTTATTTAACTTTGTCTGTAGTACATCACTTATCTAGCTGGCTTACCGTACACACATACCGGCCAGAAAAGTCACTATTTGAGAAGAGTCAAATTATTAAGCTGCATTAAGCAAAGAAAACAACTAACGGTTTTAGATGGTACTGAAACTGGGTTAAGAAACCGTCAACGCATTATAACAACCTGGAAGAGTAGTGCTGAACCATCAACTTTGTGGAAAAAGTGTGGTTACTAAGTAGAAAAAAAAAAGAATGGAGATTACTTAAACATGTGTAGTTGCATGGTAAAAAAGTCAAAGTAAAAGCAATAGCTATGTTTAATAGTGAAAGTAAGCGCATTTCCGTACACACACAATGTGACAGCTGTGTGGCCATAAGAAAACCACATGTTAGTGCGACTAATCAGAAAAAGGCTCGAATTTGCTAGGGAGCATAAAGATTGGACTTTGGAGCAATCTTTGGAAAAAGCTCATGCAGTCTGATGAGTCCAGATTGGCCCGATTCCACATCAGGATAAACAAGGGGAAAGGATGAAGCGACGCACCCATCATGCATTGTGCCCACTGTATCATCATGCATTGTGCCACTGGCTGCGATTGGTCAGGTCTAGGCTAAGCAATGTTATATGGAAATGAAATGAAGTCAGCTGATAACCTGAATGTACCTGAAAGTGACCAGGTAATCACATCTATGGAGATTTTCGTCCCTGGTGGTACAGGCATATTCCAGAACTCAAATTGTGGAAGAGTGTTTCTGGGAACATGAGAAATCATTTTCACACATGAACTCGCCGCCACATTGTGTGCTGTAATCAAAGCCAAAGGTGATTGAATGAAATCTTAGAGTGTGTGACCTATTATTTGGCCAGGCAGTGTACCTTTTTACCTAGTCAATTAGTTTTCAAAGCATGAGGCTGGCCAGAACACTGTAGGTAAGCCTGAATTTCTCATGCAATAGAAAATGAGCGAAATCAATCATCAGCTGCAGGTCTTTGTTCTGTAAAGACATAAATATGGCCATTACCATGTACTCAGTAAAAATCATATAGTTTTTTGTAAGAAATGCTCTTGTACAGTACAGTATGTCCAGATCCAGCTATCAGGTGCTCGGTGTGATCTTTCCTATTCCGCACAGATCACTCGCTGCTGAAAGCGCCACACATTTGTCAAAGGAAAACATTTCGTCCAAAGTATCTGACCTCTGCAAGATGATGGTCAGCAGGCTGTAAATAATACCTCGAAAAAACTATATGGGATTAGGAAAAATTCTTGTGTCATTAGTCTGTTGTAATACAAACGAGTCTGCATAGCAAATTCATATCTAACCTTTTTATTTTTTTACTTTTTTTGTTTTTGTTTATTGAAACACTAAAATGACCAAAAATGGTTATTTTTCTTTGTTTAAAATACAGTAGACTGTACAGGTATGTAAAGATATAAGCAATGCTATCTCATTATTACCCAAGTCACATGTAGGTTAAAGAGAATGATAATAATAATAATAATAATAATAATAATAATAATAATAATAATAATAATATAGAAAAAGTCATATATCCTAAGGAACCCATATTCACGAAAAAATGATATACAGTTCTTCAATGTAGACCGAATGCACTTAGTACTATTGGACTTAAGTTAAGTATCTTCCAGAAGTCTCGGTGAGTGGAGAATCAGATTTCCCTTGAGGATGAAGGATGCCTCTTTTTTTCTCTCTATTGTCTGATGTGATGATTTCCATCCAGTCATTATGTGTACACTAGGGCCGGAATAGCCGAAACTAATTCGCATTTAGTGCAGACAGTCAGACGGTCTCATTAAACCACTCACGGATGAGACCACACACATTGGAAAGCCTCATATACAGTAGATATAGTAAATTGACAGTCTGTTATTGTGTCTTGGTATTTTGCTGGTGCATCACAAACAAATAGTGGCTGAATATGCCATCCCAATGTTGCGCTCACCCAGACTGGACCACCCAGATGTGTGCTGAATAAATCCCATGCACTTGTGGACGAGCAGACACTGTGATTGAGCATAAAGACCTGGTTGGTTTCAGGGCTCCAATCATGAGTTCCAGGCTGTCAATCATGCACGGAGAAGTGGAAAATGCCCCCTTGTAATTAAACCAAGCAAACAAAAAGATCTTGTTTAAGGTTTTAAAAGAAAAATATAGTCTGGAATGCAAGGGCAGATAACTTTAGTCATGCTCACTTCATCATATTATTAGAAGAGTCTATGGTATTACAGGTGGAAATAATATGTCTAGTGTACATCCTATCAATTAGTTGTGCCGTATACAGTTTTTTTTTTGCCATTTGAATGCAAAACTCATAACACGTTGCACTGTCCCATGTAAAATACAATTTAGGATATTGTATCTAGCGACTAGGAATCTATTCAAATAAATCTAGCAGCTATAGACTGTCATGACATCACCTTTGCTGCATAAATTTTCACTTCTCTGACACTTTTTTCTGCTATTCGTGTCAGTCTTGATTTAGTTTTTGGCCCTCTCGTCCAAAGGAAAGCTTTAAAGAGAATTTAAAACAATTGAATCTGTTAACTCTTGGCTCTTTAGGATGACTCTGTAAATGTCGTTTTATGGCCTGTAACTCACTGAGCTTTCTGGACAGCATTAGAATCAGCATATGAAGTTTATAGAAGAGACTGTTCCCAGTCCCAGGACTCTTATGTGGCTCTTATGTTCTGATGTTGTAAAAAAAAGAAAAGAAAAGAAAAGAAAAGAAAAGAAAAGAAAAAAAAGGTCCCGCAGCTTTATAGCTTTATGTTTTGTCCAAAAAACAAGTTGCAGTCATTAACATTAAGCAAAAAGAATCTGAAGATTGCTTACTGGAAAACCATCTGGTTTATCAAGCTTACTGTGCATAACAAAACTTATTCAAAGACGGCTATACCAAATATCATTGGCCTTGGCCTGGTTCTTCATTTACAGTCATCAATAATTAACTCAACATGATTGGAGACTGGACTATTAAGGTAAGATATATCAAAAATGGCTCAGAAATGTTTTGTCCATCAATATAATCACTCACTCATCATATATACCTCATTATTCTGTATTCAGGGTCACGGGGGGGGCTAGAGCCTATCCTAGGAGGTGGGGTACACCCTGGACAAGTGCCAATTCATCGCAGGGCACACACACACACACACACACACATACATTTACTCACAATTTCGGAACTCCAATTAGCCTAATATTCATATCTGTGGGCCATGGGATGAAACCAGAGTACCCGGAGGAAACCCGCCAAGCACGGGGAGAACGGGAATCGAACCCGTACCCTGGAGGTGCAAGGCTACAGTCCTAACCACTACACTCTCAATATAATCAGTGCAGATACAATTTCTATTTTATATGCTCTGTGATTTTTTAATTTTGAAAGATATTTATTATTAAACCGATCATAAACTTGCATATATTTAGTGTCAAATAAATAATACTTATTCATTTATATATCCAGTCAGTCAGTCATTCATCTTGGAAAAAGCACATACATTTCATACAAGATCATATGTTTTTCAACAATGATATAAGATCGCTTGAGCTCTGAAATAATATGCCTCGAAACACATGTGAACTCCGTGTTGAACAATATCTTTAGGTAAAGTACAGTATGCAGCATGGTCTACAGATATGACTGTCAAGAATTTTACGTCTGAGTCTATGGACTTATCCACCCAGCAAAGACTGCGTAGATGTTTATTCACCCTTCCTCATCTCCCTCTTCTTTTTGATGGAAATAAAAGGGGCTGTCCACAGCCTTGCATTGATTATAGTGGATTAAACCAAATCACTGTCAAGTACCAGTATATATTCCATCATCCCCTCATCTCTGGAACATCATAGAACTGCCAGGATTTCCACCAAATTGGACCTAGGAAGCGCACATAATCTGCTCTGCATCAGAGAAAGCATTGTGTAATGCCATATGGTCTCTCTTGCACATCCTCGGGGGTTCCAATGCCTAATTTATGACACCTTGAGAGGCATGTTCAGCAGATGTGTCATTGCATACATACTGTAGATGGCATTCTTATCTTCTCCATATCATACGAATCACATTAAAAGTCTCCAGTACACTGGTCCCTACAGTACGAAATACTTAAACAACTCAACAATGTCACTGAGCCACTGCCATATCTTTTCATGTGTCCAGTCTAAAATCTGTCATAATTTCAATCTCTAGTCAATCTCCTATGACATTTCCTCCTATGACCATTATTGTGCCTACCTTGGTAAAGCAATCCTCAGATTACAAAAACGGAAAGTGGGAACTTGAATGGGAGGGGCACGGTCTGGAGGAGCGATGCTGGGTCTCTGCATGTGACGTCCTTTTCTTGTCCATCACCCAGAATTTACTGCACTTTGCCAGAAAGACGTCAGTTGGTAAAAGACTGCGCAAACCTCAGTGCAAAAAAACTAACAACAACTTACATTATGTATAAAAATCTGATGTCAGTGTAATATAAGAGTTTTTTTTTTAACAAAGTATCATGCCTTGTGATGTTTTAGGAAATTTAGGAAAAGAGTCCAGACTCTTATGCATTACCCTAATACACTGTAAAATGAGTCATTTATTGTATGCATGAAGGAAAATGTATAGACAATTACCAGTGCTGTCTTAGGAACTAATTATCAGTGTAATCTTTGTGTGCATTATGCATGGAAGAAGCTATATTGTAGATTGCCCTTCACACACCGTTATTGCTGAATGACACTGCAATTTAATGCTTTTTTGCAAACTTGGTGCAATTTACTGGGCATCATTTCAGACAATAAAAGCAGGTTTATGATATGAAGAAAAAAAGAAATACAAGCGCCGTAGGAAAACTAATTATGACCGAAATATCTTTACAAACATATCCATAAAAGAATTCATTTGTTAAGTCTTGTTGAACGTATTTAGTTTTTTTATTAGGTTTTCTGTGAGATTGTCCAAGATTTCACATTTTTTTGCTTGAGCAAAGTGATTCTTCTAAGTAGTATCAGCCGTCTCATCTAGCTGTTACTGCAATGTCAGAGAAGGGCACAGAGAGGAGCTATAAACTTTGATGGAACCTTGTGATTAAGCTGCAGCTTGACCTTGGATTTAATGGAGAAAATTGGCTTTCCTTCTGCATGTTTTTACTGCACCCAAAGCTAACATCTTTAAAAAATCCAATCTTATCATAGCACAAGTCTTTGTTTTAAATGGTATTTTTCTATATTATAGTTTATTATTATAATTCTATATAATATAGTGTTTTTAGGTTATATGTTGTAGGTGGTAATGTTTGTTCATTATATCAGACGTGAGGGCTACTTAAGCAATATCATATGATATTTAGGATGATGTAACATTATATGATGTTTTTTTTTCCAGAAATGTGGATTTTGACTTGTAGCTGCTCTCTCCTTAGTATGGCCAACCCTACTGACCCATTTACACCCATTCTGTGAAGGGGAGTTTCTTTTGTAGGGTAATTAATGCTTGTAGAACTACAATTGTCGAACATCCTTCCTATAAAACTAGCAATGCAGTATACTTATCCCCTCATGATTTCCATATCCATACAGTAGTCCAGGGGTGGCAAACTCAGTTCCTGGAGAGGCGCAGCCCTGCAGAGTTTAGTTTTAACCATAATTAAAAACACCTGATCCAACTAATCAAATCATTAAGGCTTATTTGAAAACTACATGGTATGTATGTTGGACCAGGGTTGGAACAAAACTCTGCGGGGCTGCGGCTCTCCAGGAACTGAGTTTGCCACCCCTGCAGTAGTCTCTAGTTTTTCCAGCTGCCTAACACTCAGTAAGACTGCAAATCTATTCTTGCTACCTGATATCACCCAAACGAGGATGAGGTCTCTGCTGTCAAGGTTTGTCTGGTTCTTCTCAAAGTGGCTTATTATTGTCATCTCAGGGACATTTTCCTTACCACCGTTACCCTTGGCTTGCTCATCAGGCACAATCTGATCATTTTTGATTTATACATACTTTCCCACACAATTCTGTAATATTCTTGTAAATAAAATTGAATTGACATTAACTGAATAGTTAATGTCACCTTGGGACGGTTGAGACGGTGGCTTAGTGGTTTGCGCGATTGCCACGGTAGAGTTTGCATGATCTCTCCGCGCTTGGTGGGTTTCCTCCGCGTGCTCTGGTTTCCTCCAACAGTCCAAAGAAATGCAGATTGGGCTGAATGGTGTTCCTAAATTGCCCATAGCGATGGATTGGTAAAATGTCCAGATTGGTACCCAGCGTCGTGCCCTAAGTCTCCAGGCTCCAGGCCCCCCTGCAACCATGTATACAGGATTAAGCGGTATACAGTAGGTGATGAGGAAGTGTGAGAGTGAATGAGTGAGAGACAATACTTTGGATGTGTGCTTATACTTAAGATTCAATGGAATTCACATTTATTACCCCAATGTTGTGTTTCACTGTGTGTAATCACCTGAATATACAGTTTCTTCTGGTCTAGGAACAAATCAGCCTCAGCATCTTGTCACGTCACATTCCAAATGTTAAAGGCTAAAACAAACCTTATATTATTATTTGTATGTGTGAAACACTTAAAACCTGCTAGCCGGTTTATATAAGCCATCTTTGCATGTTAGGTTAGGTTATTCCTAAAAATGTTTGGATTTATGAATTTCAGTGACCTTCATTAACTCTTTCATTCTGGTTCCCATCCACTGGGTGTGAGGCAGAAATACAACCTGGATCTTATACCATTTCGTCGCATACATCAAATCCATTCACATTCTGGTGTAATTTAGAGTTGGGAGTCCACCTACAAGCATGTTTTTGGGTAGTGGGAGGAAAACAGAGACCCCATAGAAAAGCCACACAGGCACATGGAGAACATGCTCATACAGGAATCCCAGCTCAGGACTGAACAGGATCCCTGGAGCTGTGAGGGAGCAACTCCTCTTGCAATACTGCCACGCTGCTTCACTTCATATTTAGCAGTAAATCAAGAAAATGAATACTTGAAACAAGCCATAATTTATATCATACATGAAACATAAATTTCTTTTCGGTCTACGTGCTGACAGGAAAAGATAATATATTACACAACATGAAATTTAAGATCTGGAACTCTGAACATGGAGGCAGTGTGCCCGAAAGTGATGAATGTACTACTGTAAATGAACATATTAATCAATGATGGAAACATTATAACAAACAACACGACTTTGGCAGTACACGTTTTGCTCTCCAAGCTTCCATGAAAACTTTTTCGCAGCGCAAAGCAGAAGGGTGCATAATTTGTTGTCAAGCATGAAAAAAGCAAAATAGTTAGAAATACAGAGGCTTATAAAGTAGCAACAATGTTTCTTTTGCCTGTTGTATACTTTTTTTCAGCATTTTCTCTTAAATTTATTTTTTATTGCTTTAAAAAAAAATTTTTAAATACACGACTGTAAAAGAGAATTTAAAAAATATGTATTTTGTCGAGATTAGTGTACTATTTCAGGCTTAAATCCAAAAACATTTGCTGATTTTTGAGCTCCTTTATAAATTAATAGAAAGAAGAAAAAAAATGTCTTGGTATAGAAATCAGTTCCTGACCATGCATTTGTTAACTGTGAACTGAAATGAATGAAATATTACAACAGCATGTCGGGGAATTTTCATTATATAATGCTTTCGAGTCAAAGTTCAAGGTCGTGAATGTTATTGGATTTAAGCCGGGGTGTATCGTATGGTTTAAAGCAACACTCACACCCAGCCGCCTTCCCTCTTTCTTCATGTTTGTCATGAGGTCAGGCAACAGCACAGACCGGCCTGCGATCCCAACATATTCCGAGGCCAAATCTATTTGAAAGAGTGGAACATTTTTGGAAATGCACATACCCTGGCTGCTGAGGCATAAACCTCTTCTGGAAATAAATCTCCTACAAAGATCCATTATAGGAGCTGCTGAAGGACTTACCTTGGACACGAGCTGAACTACCTGCTTGTTTATGTCTCACATTTGAGGTTCCAGGAACAATAGTAACCAGGAGGAACAGATATACAGTACAGTAATACGCTACAGTATGTTATTCCTCTTTTACTCGGATTGATTGAGGGAAAGAATCTCAGCATGACAAGCTCATCAAAATTATAGTTGCCAATAAAGTAAATGTTGTTGAAACAGCTAGTATTCAGAGACTGAGGTTCTATTTTATATGAGCCGCGAGTAGACTGAAAGCATCTGAATGTGTTTTCATTCCTAATGTCCAGTTTGCGAAGCGTTCCTGTGCAGCTCTTTAAGTATGCCGAGGTTGGAGCGTAAAAATGTTCAAGTATGTCTGGTATCAAAAGCAAGGAAGGAGGAAAGTGTGAAATAAACCACACCACCCTAGCTTTCCTTTGATGATCCCCGTATAATGACTGTGGAGGGCAATATGTCTAACAGATGTGTGGCCTGTACCTCAGACTCTCCTGTGGGCAACATTATCATGTTTAATCAGCTCACTCTAAATGCTTGCATTTGGAACCACTTTCTCTAGGTCTTTTGTTAAGATGAAGGCTCTTTATCTATTTAAAGTATTAAAATGACACCTCTGGACAGTGTAAAACATCAGGATGAAATCAGCTTTTCTTCCACCTTCAGCATCATCATCATCAAAAAAAAAAACAATCGTCTCTGGAGAGTATGATCCGAAATATCCGGAAGTCTTTAATTCCTCATATACAACGGCAAATCACTGCTGATTATAGCTGTAGTTCATCATTGTTAGAATGTTAGATTGTACTTTCCAAATGTTTATAATTATATCATTTTTGTTGTGAAACATCTGCAGAACAAGTTGGTTCCTGTTATCACTTTATTCATAGCAGCTATCACAGTTGTTCCCACACAAGCCTCCCTTGAAGTTATCTGTTTATTGTTAGCCTCAGATTCTGTCTGCAAAAGTCCCTGTGTAAGTCTTACTATAAAAACAGCAATGTTTATTTTGATCAGTGCGTTTATTTACGCTCTTGATTTGAATTGCAGCTGGCACTACTGTCAGAGCTGCTGTTATGAAAAAAGAATCAAAACCCGCCCACCAATCAGATTCAAGAATTGGACAAAGCTAAGGTATAATATAATGTTAGATAATGCAATTTGTTCTTTGTTTTTTCAAATATTCACCAAATCATCAGTCAATGTGCAGCTAATAGCTGCTCTGTTGATTAGATTTAAGCTCACGCGTATTTGCACTATATCCCCCAGGCACACCAGGTCATATTGACAATCTTCCAGTTTCTTCATACATTCCTAGACGATTTCTTTTGGAAAATGAATAACTCTGTCAAAAGAGATAAGATCCTGTCAGATTGACTGAGGGAGAATGAATCAATTGGTGTATGGACAGTAGACATGTGCTCACCACATGGATTATAAATTTGCTCAGTACCTGGCTGAGGACAGATATCTCCCTTTACCCTTGCTATCTCTCTCTCTCTCTCTCTTACAGGGCCAAGAAATGTCGGAATTTAAAATGCATAAACAACAACAAAAAAAAATCCAAAATGCATACATGCTACAATATATGTTTCATCTTTAAACATTAATAAAGTTCTGGGTAATGCCACATTGTCATGACAATCAAAAATACAGGATGTAATCTCTTCAAAAATGCCCCTAAACTTGCTTCATATAGAACGAACTGCGTTTTACAGTGCAGAGACAGTGAATCAGAAAACAAACTCTGAACCTCTGCTCCCCGATTCTTACTCAATTATGCACAAACATCTACAAACCTAGACCATTCTGGGAAGGCTTCCGCCTTGTTCAAATTTTAAATGGAGAAATGGAGTGAATTTAAATGGAGAGTTATGAGTGAATGTTTGGGACTTGACAAAAATAGATTTTCTTGTATGAATCAATGGCGCTCGCACTGTAATGATTTTTTCAAAGCCTCCCTTAACCTTTGTTAAAATTGTGATTTTCAGCCCAATTCTGTAACTAAAAACACCAAAGTCTTGCAAATTTAAAGCAAACAACCCAAGTACCTACAGTTCCTGAGATACACAGTCCTGTGCAAAAGTATTTTTTTTTTGTACAAACTTTGTTATGCATGTTTATTTTATGACTTTGTTAACTCAGTACAAAAACATTTTTGATTTCCAAACAGGTATTCCAGAAAAAGTTTAATCTTACAGGAAAAGATCAGTATGCCAAAAAAAAAAAAAAAAGCAACAAGTTATGTAAAAGACCACTTTTCAGCCAAAAGAAAAAGAAAGAAAAAAGAAAACATCTTGGTTTTGCGATGCATAAAAAAGAAGCAGGTGCGACAAAGTCCTGAAATACTGTGGCTGGTTCTGCAGTATGGTCAGTAAAAAAGCAGTTTTTTTCCTTATAAAACTGCACATATTGTATCTGAGACTATATTTAAGCAAGGGGTAACCACACCAATTATAAAGATGATTCAGGATGATTATTACAGTGGCTGAGATATGCTAAACAAAATCCCAAAACAGAAAACAAAAAGAAAAATCCATTGTCATGTTTTCTGATTTATTATTTTGTTTTCGGTTTTGTTATTTTGTTTTGGAATTTGTTCTTTTGTTTTGTTATTTTGTTATTTTGTTTTTGTTTTTGTTATTTAGTTTTTTTTTTTTTTTTTGGTGTGTTATTTTGTTATAATGTTTTTGTTATTTTGGTTTTAGTTTTGTTTTTTTTGTTGTTGTTTTTTTTTGTTGTTATTTTGGTTTTGGTTTGGTTATTTTGTTTTTGTTATTTTGGTTTTGGTTTTGTTATTTTGTTTTTGATTTGTTATTTTGTTTTTACAGATGATTCATGACATTATTACAGTGGCTGAGAAGTGTAAAACAAAATACCAATACAAACAGAAAACAAAATGAAAAATCCGTCGTCATGTTTTGTTATTTTGTATTTTGTTTGTTATTTTGTTTTGTTATTTTGTTTATGGTTTTGTTATTTTGTTTTTGTTTTTGTTATTTTGTCTTTGTTTTGTTATTTTGTTTTTTGTTATTTTGTGCATTTGCTTGTTATGAGTCTTTAATTGCTCTTCACTGCTCTTTATAATATTTTTAACATATAGGGCTAGTAACAGGGGTCATGTTGTTGCAATTTATGCTAATGCAAGAATTCAGGTACATTCTTTGTGTCTGTGAGTTTGGCGTGCAAGGCAGCTGGACATACAGACATTATTGATGCTTATATCTTAGGAACTATGTGGGCTAGGGTCTATTTTTCACTGTTTTGCCCATGAAAAGCAATGCACTGTTGCACTCCTCTCCAGGAATCGTCTCTAGTTATTATTCCTTAGAGTATAAGCTTTTTGCATAAGTATGTAGAAACCAAAAGCTTTTATTATAAGTATTAAATCGTCTTGTAGCCAGAACTACTGTCAGAGTGGCTGTTATAAAAAAAAATAATCAACTACTTCTGAGCATTCAAATTTGAGGTAACTACTTCAACAAAAGTTGTATTAACATTATAGAAAATAACCCTAAAAAAAGTGTCCCAGCATTTTGTTTGCAGTGTAATATAATTAATCTAAAAAATGCTCTACAACTGTGTCAACCTATTGTCACACTCTGAACGTGTGCAATGTGGCATTATGAACATTTCACTGAGCATTTTGATTAATTCTGGCATTTGCTTGTTATGTGTCATGATGTCTGGAAAGACAGGGTGGAAATCTACAGTATGGCTTACTATAAAGCGAAGCAATATAACAATATGATGTAACATTCTTTTAGTTTTTAGTTAAGTTCTCTGGGCCAAATAATGCAGTAAAAAAGGTAGTAATTTGACTGCACATTACACATACAGATGATGACATCTGCGTTATCGTACAAGTCACTCCTTTTATAGTTATCTAGGGCATCTAAGCCTTTAACATTTGGAGCATCAAGAGGATTTTAAAGGACAATGATCCAATGATTCCTCAGACTCTTACAATGTTGGTCATTGTTTGGGGATTAAAACAAAACCGCATTTGAGATTATCCTGCAGGTGTACTTTTTACATGTAGTGCGAAATGACAATAAGAAGAAGTGCTGTTAATAGCATTCATTTAAAAAAAAAAAGTCCATAGTTTCAGATCATGGGAACTCCATATAAGCGGCTTATTGCACTGCTTTTCTGTTGCTGTTTTCTGTCATATTATTTCTGGAACCCTTTACAGTGAGACTGGTAGGATGATATTTTTAGCAGGCCGAAGAAGTCAGAGTATCTTTGGACTACGCATTCCAACGTCTGCACCCACGGTCAGATGGTGTTGATTATTTTTCTATAACAGGATAGCTCTGGCAGTCTGCTCTGCAATGCATAACGTTTAAGTCAATGTTTCTCTTCTAATATGTTTGCCATGTAACGGAGAAGATCATTTTAAAGTGCAGGCAATTTATTAAATAACGGACAAACAAAATATACAAAGTAAAATCAGGGGTCATATCATATCCCAAAACATTCAATATACTGAACACTCACATAGACAAAGGAATATCAGGACTGATAGGGGGGAAACACAAAACATATGATTGTAATGAAATATGAAGGCATAGCATGTGACAAGGTCGTGTGATTTGGTTGAAATCTGAAGGACCTGAAGGCAAATGAAACCAGTTGTGGAATAATTATATATATATATATATATATATATATATATATATATATATATATATATATATATATATATATATACATATACCTGATTTCTTGGTAACGTGGAAACCTATCTTTTTTTCCCTTCCTTTTTGCATCTAGAGAGGACAGTTGAGGAGCTGGTGAAAGAACAACGAACAACTGATTATGTTTGACAGATGATTCATGACATTATTACAGTGGCTGAGAAGTGCAAAACAAAATACCAAATCCATCATCATGTTTTCTGAGTGGTTATCTTGTTTTTTTATTTTTTTTGTTGTTGTTATTTTTTGTTGTTGTTGTTGTTGTTATTTTGTTTTTGGTTTGTTATTTGGTTTCGGTTTTGTTATTTTGGTTTTGTTTTGTTATTTAATTTTCAGTTTGCTATTTTGTTTTCGGTTTGTTATTTTGTTTTTCAATTTGTTATTTTGTTTTTGAATTTGTTGTTTTGTTTTAGGTTTTTCTTATTTTGTTTTGCACTTCTCGGTTACACCGTACTCAATTAGAAATAAGAGGATAGCATTACGTCACCCTTTTAATGAATTAAAATGATTCGCAATGGCATATTGCTGTGATATAGCAGAAATAACATACTTAAGTAAATGAAGCTTCACATTGCTAATGAACATGTTTCATATCACCACACAACTCCAATGTTTATCAATTTCCTATAACACCCCACCCTGTCATATTTTATTCTGTACATAGTAATTATATTACTAATTGTATACTAATCAAAAAATTATTAGACAAAGGCAAGAAATTATGGTCAACTCACCAATCACAAAGATGCTTTAATCACAAACTTCACTATAATCCAGAATTTAATTATGCTAGTCTTAGACTGAAACCATTCAGTCCAAAAAAAAAAAAGAGAGAGAGAGAGAGAGAAAATTACATGTAATTCTAAATTACTGCACCGTTTGATCTACAGGCTTAGGCTGTGTGGCTCTATTTGTATGCTGTACAATGAGTAAACGCTAAAACAATGCCAGACTGTACACTTTCATTAGAGCTATTACACCAAGGCACATGGAATGAACTCAAATTTAGGACGCTTTTGTACTCACTGGCTCTCACAGTGTGTTATCCAGCTGCAAGATCAAAAGATGGAGTAGGACTAATGTTATACAAGTGCTGAAAATGCATGTCAAAACAGAGAGGTTGTGTCCTATTACACCAACTCAACATGACACAAGTTTAAAACTAAAGCCAGGGAGAGTGTTGATTTTTTTTCCATGCTGACTCGACTTTAGGATGTTATTTACATTAAAGGTTTTGATGAAGTAAACAGAACTGAAGGAAGGTTTTTCTCATCACTCATTAAATCATGAAATTTAACTCAATGATAAATATTGTACAACACTTAGTTCTGACCGGATTTTAATCTGATTGGACGAGAGGCATTCCATGAGTGATGATAATAGAGCATAAAAGCACTGGGATGTTTAACAATATGTGTCAGTCCACAGTACTGGAAATACTGGAAAGCTGCCTGTCAAATCCACATTCAAAAACAGTTATAAAAGCACTTTCAGCAAGTAGACTATGAAAACTGAACCTTTAAAGATGACTGGACAGATCAATGTATGTTTATTCATTGTGCGGGTGTTTTAAAACCAGTTTGTCTCATATGTTC
>JAAGKR010010977.1:0-20896 GCA_011419295.1 Clarias macrocephalus | reverse complement strand
CCCTTGTTTGGTTCTGGTTGCCCGATTGTAAATACGTTTTGTATATATTTGTACATAGTTTTGTAATTGGTGGCTTAGTAGGGAGTCGACGCCATTTTGTTTACACCCTGTTTTCTCTTGGTTTGTGGTTAGCAAGGGAGTAAGGGAAGAACTTTGTATTTCTTTTTCTTTAGTTTTGGTGCAGGTTAGTTGTTTCACATTGGTACTAGGTAGAGGGCATTTTGTTTATTGTTTTGGCCTTGTCGGCTTCTGAAGCTCACAGCCACCTTTTGGGGATTTGCTTGTTCACTGTTTTTAAATAAACACTAAGCAAACGCACTTTTGGTCTCACCCCCTTTTTCCTTTTTTTTCTTTTCTTTTTCATTCCTGTTACGGCCCGACCTAGACCGGGGCGTAACAATGCTGCCGTTTGATCACCGCCTAGGAAATGACTGTGCACGCTGCCACGGCAATTTCACCTGCGCCGAGAAGGGGGAAAAGGCCACTGTTCACTTTTAAGCCCCCTGTTCCCATTTGGGTGAGCTGCCCAGATGTTGGAAGTCAGAAGGGCTCACACTGAGGCCACATCAATTGATGGCCAGGCGGGCCTGGCAGGCAGCCACAGTGAGAGGAGAGCCAAATAAAAAATCCTGCAGGAGGCACTGAACACTGCCAATTCACCCTGTCTGAGCTCACTTCACAAAATTGGGTGGACTGAGCAACACTGATTGACCTGTCTAAGCATTAGAGTGGCACGTAAAACAGGCGATAACTGAAAAGGTGGAAGCACTAAATGTCGCTATTTGAGTGCTACGTTGGTGGAAGCATAACAAAGAAGCAGAACACTGCTTATTATACCAGTCTAAACACATTATGCTGTGGTTGCACCAGCCTGAGCCTGAAATACCACCATTTCACCTGTTTGTGCTCATTTCACATTCGCCGCTAAGACTGACCATGTCTTTAAAAGCTGCGTTGAAGGGCAGACAGGAGACACTGCCCAGACGGACACACTCGCCGCTGCCAACACTCATCAGCCGAGTGCCCCTCTGCCAGCTGGACAATGATCAATTCAATTCAATTTTATTTCTATAGCACTTTTAACAATGGTCATTGTCGCGAAGCAGCGCTACAGAATCAAAAGAAAATTATGGAAATGTGTACGAAATATGAAAAATGTGCATGAATCAAAATGATCAAATTGTTCCTGGTGAGCAAGCCAAGGGCAACGGTGGCAAAGACTGAGATGGCAGTAGGAAGAAACCTTGAGAGGAACCATACTCAATTTTGTGGTAAAGTGGAACTGTCCCAAGTCACCACACATTCCAAAAAGACTTCCATGTGCCGAGTTCTCCAACCAGAAGCAGGGCACCAGGATTCAGACAGGTCCAGAGGGGCATGGGGGTCCGGATTACTGGCAGCTCAGGAGCAGCATGTATAGCTTGATAGATAGAAAGGTGAGAATAGAAGAGAAGAGAAGAACAGATTGTTCTTGTAACTGTTGTACATTTATAGTCACATAATGTATAAGGTGAATGTATATTTAGTGCAGAATGCAAGCAGGGACTCTGGCAGGATTAAATATGACAGCATAACTAAAAGGGAGAGCCAAAAAGAAACACAGACATGAGGGCTCCTTGGGATGTAAAGCAACCAGTCACTCCACCATTAACAAACCTGAGTGATCAATGAGAGTGTGGAAGACAGCATCTATACATACCAGTTCACCATACTAGTCTACATCGATGAGGCCCCCAGATCTACTCCTTTACACTAGCAGTTCACTCTGTACTGCGGTGCGAGACCATTTATTGCTTTATAGGACAAAAGAAGTATTTTAAAAGCAACGTGAAATTTCAATAGATATGCAGTAAAATAAGATGCAGTGTGGATAAGATATATGAGTTACTCATATCTTCTGGTTCTAGTGAGGTCTCTCACTGCTGCGTTCTGAACTAACTGAAGCTTGTTTATGTACGTAGTTGAACAACCAGACAATAAAGTGTTATAGTGGAATAGGCCAACCTAGAGGTGATAAAAAAATGAACAATTTTTTCTGCATGGTTTAGTGACATATATTTCCTATATTGGCAATATTTTTCAAATGAAGGAATGCTATCCTGGTAATATTATCTACTTGAGCTTCAAATGACAGATTGGAATCTATAATAACAACAAGGTCTTTTACTGTTGCACTTGATAAAACAGAAAGGCCATCCAGAGTTACCATGCTATCAAAAAGCTTACGTCTACCTTCATGTAGTCCTCGTACTAGAACTTCTGTCAACTTCTGCTGAAGTTCTGTCCCATTAAAAAAAAAGAATAAGAAAGAAAGAACGCTTCTGGGTTTTCAGGTGCTTCAAAATCCTCAGAAGGAATATGGCTGGTTCTGCAGGATTTTCAGTAGGATTAAGCAGCTCATTTCCTATAGTAAGCAACTTATTATAAAACTGCACAAATTGTACCTGTGACTATGCTTTAAGCAAAGGGTCGTCACACCAATTATTCATTTTGTTTTATTAATTGCTGTTTACTGCTTTTTGTAGTATATTTTTGAATATAGAAAGTTTTCCTGAAGACATCCTTGCAATACAGCAGTTATTTGCACATATTTGTCATTATTTAACTAAACTAGATGAAACAATATCCTACCCAATGCAAGACTAATGTCTCTTTAATGACAAAAAAGAAAAAAAAGTATAAATAAAATTTAATCAACAACTAAACTTGTAAAACTTTAATAATAATAATAATAATAATAATTATTATTATTATTATTATTATTATTATTATTATTGTTATTGTTATTATTATTATTATTATTATTGTGGAGTCATACAGATGATAAATGAATAATAATAATTAATAAGTATAGGACTACTGGTAAAACAATTTTAAACATTTATGCATGATGGCCAGACAAAATGACAAACATTAAAGACTGTAAATGTAAGGATGGCGAAGGACTACATTTAATAGAGATTATACTATAAATATTTTGATGATGTCAGCAAGCTTAGTAGAGTCAGTGAAACAGAAATTCTTGGCTCATGTTGCAATCAGGACTAGAGATGAGAAACCCAAATCCATTAACAGGTTCTAATCGTTCTGAATCACTCACTGAACAGATCCATGTTGCATGAATCGCATGAGTCACAAGTCAGTAGGAATTCTGACTGCATTTTTCTATGGTATTCCATTAGAGGCCGCTCATCGAATCCCTAGAATCCACCGAATCTGCTCATGAATCTCACACACTGAGTGAATTCACACACTCACTCACTCAACGTCTGTACCGCTTTATCCTGTATTTAGGGTTGTGGGAGGCCTGGAGTCTATCCCAGGAGGCTTGGGGCACGAGGCCCACAGAGTGCCAATCCATTGCAGTGCACACACATACACTCACTCACGCACTCATTTGCACACTACTGGCAATTAGGGAATGCCAATTAGCCTAATCAGTAGGTCTTTGGACTGTGGAAGGAAACCAGAGTACCCGGTGGAAACCCACCAAGCACAGGGAGAACATGCAAACTCCATGCACACAGAGACGGCAATCGAGCCTGGCCAGGAATCGAACCCGGACCCTGGAGATGCAAGGTGACAGTGCTAAACACTACACCACCGTGCCACCACCAAGTGAATTATTAATGACAAATTATTGATAACAATTATTATTGAAATGCACTTAGAAATAAGTTTAAACAACAACAAATATAACAAAATCACGCAGAGTTTGGCCTGTGTGATAATATGAATATGTTCAACGGGAGCAGCCGAACTTTCTACAAAAATGATAAAACTATTACCTTTCATTTTAAACAAATGTGCAAAACCTTGTAAAATAAGGGAAAAATATATTAGAGATATCAGATTTTTTTTTGTGTGTGTGTGTTAAAACAGACTATCAGGTATGGTTCGATTTATTTAAAAAAAAAAGATAGTAAAGCCAGGATTCAAGCTTCGGTTTTCATGCCTATTATGCAGTCGCTGTATCCATTGAACTAAAGCATCACACACTTAATATTCCCATTTTGGTGGATTTGTGTTGTGGAGTTGGAAACAGGGCTGGCATGATATGAATGCACTACGTCCAATCACACTGGAAAAGTGAAATAGCTGCAGTTAGTTGGTTCATTGTGATACAGATTCTGCCTGCTTTTGCTACGATCCTCCACTAGGGGCGCTCAATGAATCCTTAGAAACCTCCGAATCCTTGGATTCATGAACACACTCAGATCTCATGAGTCCCTCAGATCCGATGCAGGATTCTGACCATGCAGGAAGTTTTCTAAACAACTCAGTCTACTAATCGTTCCTACAGTTGCTAGCTAACAACTTCTGAGAACTGAATTGTGTAATTTCCAGTTTGTATGTATTTGTGTTGTTGCTAGCAACAAGATAACTTAACTGATCAGAGTAAAGGAAGTAAATGATCACCTCTAATCCGGACGTGAAACTATACAATAGAAGCCTCGTGGAGTCAGCGCGCGGTGGGCCGTAAGTGTTATAACGATTTATCCTTCCTTATCAGATTTTTCTACCGTAGCGCAAAAACGATAGTTATAATCTGGTTTTCCTACTTTATCAGACACTCATACCCATATACGTTCTGCCACATGTCAGGGTAGTGCAGTTTTTTAGGGAAGATGAAAATAATCAGTAGGCTTGGAGTTACGGGGAGCGGAAGGGATATCAGATTTTTTTTAAATCCTGTGTTGTGTCGAAGTTGGTTCCCAATCGCGATGCGTTTTCTTAGCCTCACCCCCGTGAAAACGGCGCAAAGAGCGCGCATTTAGGAGAAGGCTCGCCCACGATGGGTTATGCGCGTACCACTGACTTTTTCAGAAAACGCATACGGTCGAGGGAACCAACTTCGACACAACACCAGCAACATGTAGTTTTAACTGTAAGGTTGAGTATCTTACGCCTTTTTTTTTTTTCAGAAAAGTTGCACTTCTTTTATCATCAGCCAAATACACTCCTGTTTGGTAATCGGGGAGTGAATCACAGATGAGAAATCGAAACAGTAGATCGGATAAAGATAAAGTTTTGTCCTGAAATTCGTTGATATTATTTCAAAAGTATTCAGTTTGGATTTTCTAATTAATCTCTTTGTGCAGGTGTCTGTTTACACTGATCAAGAGTCTCATTAGAACCCTTTTTTAAAGTAGATTATTAAATCTGGCACATAACTGTTCATGATATCACTTTTATTCATCATTTTGATTTCACTTATGGTGCAGGTTAAACTTCAGGCAGATATGTAAGTACTGCAAACGTTTCAATAAATTCTGTCCAGCAGGCGATTTAAGATGCGTCCACAGTTTGATGCATGTACGGTAAAATTTGTGGTTTCTAATCTGGCATAAAACTGCTCATAACTTCACGTCTACTAAACATTTTGATTTCATTTATGGTGCAGGTTTAATTTCAGGCAAATACCAAACTACTGCCAAAGTTTCATTACATTCAGTCCGGCCAGTTTTTTGTGATGCCGTAACAAATTCTGGCTGGACAGAAAAATCCCTGAGACCCTGTTTTCGGGTCCTCCAATGTGTGAAACATGAAGGTTTTTGAGATAATTGAGTTTTGGACAATGTACAGATAAAACTAATCTTTTATTTATACAGATTCTGAAGTTGACACACTTGGAGAGAAGAGTGAACAAGCTGGGATTTAAAGGCCCCGTCTCATTTCAGCTTGGTAATCTTTCCTTATTAACATTTTTTCTTCAGATCAGGTTCTTTGAGAAGTACATAATTATAAATACATTAAAAAGGGATAACATTGCTGTTATTCATTCAATTTAAAATTTGTCTTTCAAAGAACTGAAAATTACAGTTGTAGCTTAAACGTTAAAGTTTTAGATATTGATTAAAAGTACAGTATGTTTTATTATTATTATTAAAATAAGTTGGTGGTGAAGATGCTAATTATAGTATATTCTCTTCTGGGTTATAAATGTATTTTACATGATTAATATAGGTACAATATTAAAGGTGCATGATTAATATAGGTGCAATGAATACAATAGAATATGAATTAAATACTAACGATTTCAAATATTTCAAAGAATTCAAATTAATATGAATCAACATTCTGGTTTTCCGACTGTTAGTCTGTCATTAAAAGTAACAAAATGGGCAAAAGTATACAATAAAGTGTAAATGTCAAAATGATATGATTCAAATCTCTGTTTATTAAATACTTTTTAAACGGGAAAAACATTTGTACTTCACCTGTTCACCTTAATTAGCTCCTCCATAATCTTTGCAGAGTCTGAGACCATTTTCTTTATTCTCACGTGTGTAGCTTTAGTCCATTTCTTGTGACATATTTCTTCCTGGCAGATTACTTGACTCTTTGCATTGTACTGCTTTTAAAAGCACAAGTTGGATTTCTATTCTACTTAACTCTCGAAACTGTGAGCTAATGGCAAATCTAACATTCACACTTTTCATTATCATTCCTCAGTTGCCGATCTTTTAAGATGTGGTTCATTGTCCTGTTGATGTTTGTAGTTTTTTGACTGATGAGTGGATGATTTGTAAAATTATGCCTTTTTAAGTCAGAGACTTTATACCTTAACATTATCCATGTATTATTCCTCCACTCCAGTGACTGATGCAGGCATATAGCCCTGAAACATTAGATCCTCCACCATGTTTGGTTGTGACAATAGTTTTTTTTAAATATTATTATTATTTATTTATTTATTTTTATTTTTTTTTTTTTTCAGAATTAAGCAATTCACATCGTCTTGTTCCAAAACTAATCTGGTTTGCTTCACATGATATTTTACATATACCAAACTTGTGCTTATGTCTAGAAGTAAGCAATGGCTCTCTGCATGCTTTCCCTCCACAAATAATCCATCTCGTGCAAACTGGACTTGACTGTGCACATTTCCTGGACGATTGTAGCTGTCTGTAACAAGAACTTAGTGTGTTCTTGTTACTGTTGTTTTAAGCTTATGTTCACTACAATTGCTACTGGAATCCTTAAGTGATTTTTTTTTTATTAATTACTTATGGAAATTACATGAAACAATGGGTAAGAAAAGTAATTACACATTGCCAAAGAAAGTTATATTAAACCTGTCATTCTAAATAAAACCATGCAACAAAGAAATACCAAGACATAAGCTAAAAACTGTCCCTATATTTAAAGCAGTTATAACCTTTAAAAGTTGGTAAAAGTTTGATGTGTTATACAAAGAATATGAGAGCCCAAAAAATATATACATAAAAATTAATAATACAAAATATAAAGTAAAAATAAAAAACAAATTAATCTGGACTTTTCCTCTAAAAAAGTAAAAATAAATCCAGAGAAAGTAAGTGTTTCCATTTGTGCACGCAGGCGCTGTGAATGTGTGTGTAAGAAGCGAAAGTAAGATGAGAGGAGGAGAGAGGCCCTCCCCTCTACCTCTTCTCATCTTACACAGTAACCCCTGCTCCTCTCTTATCGGAGTTTCACACACATGTGCACACACAACGAAAACACTGTTTTATCATGAAATTAAACAAGAAATCTTGAGAAACATTATAAAGCAGTGGATACAGTGGAACCTTGGATTTTGTGATAATGTGGTTTGCGAGTGTTCTGGAAGACGAGCAAAGGTTTTTTTTTTTTTTAAATTATAAATAATGTCTTGGTTTAAGAGTATCGAGTATCATGTATCACGCATGCGATCTTGTTTTGACACCGAGCGTCACGTAATCATAACTGAGCCAATGTTTTTTCTCTCTTGCACTGCGGAATTGTGGGAAATCGTCTCTCCTGCTCGGTCTTGGTGCGCATCTCTCACTGATATAATCAACATCCGTGTGCATGTGTACTGTTTACTATAACACTCTGACCATGTGTGTGTGCGTAAAACATATTTTATTTTGTGTTTATATGCTTGTACTGTTTATTATAACACGTGCACGCGTGTAAAGCAAAAGCAATTCTCGTTAGAGAGGTTAAAGGTCTATTATCTCTCTCTGTGTGATTTTGTGTGAGTGCATCATTGGACACCATGCCTCTTCTTCTCTCGCGCACACGCGCACACACACACACACACACACACACACACACACACACACACACACACACACACACACACACAAACTCTCTCCCTCTGCTCTACACAGAAACACTGCTCTGTCGTGATTCTTTTCAAAGGTAAGCTGCAGGTTAATTTGTTTTTTTATTTTTACTTTACAGCAGTGATTCAGTTAGTCTGTGCTCAGTCGAGTGTCATTGGAGAGATTTCTTGTTTAATTTCCTGATAAAACAGTGTTTTTGTTGTGTGTGCACGTGTGTGAAACTCAGATAAGAGAGGAGGAGGGGCTACTGTGTAAGATGAGAAGAGGGAGAGGGGAGGGCCTCTTTCCTCCTCTCCTCTTACTTTCGCTTCTTACACACACATACACAGCGCCTGCGTGCACAAACGGAAACACTTATTTTCTCTGGATTTATTTTTACTTTTTTAGAGGAAAAGTCCAGATTAATTTGTTTTATTTTTACTTTATATTTTGTATTATTAATTTTTATGTATATATTTTTTGGGCTGTGGAATGAATAATCTGAGTTTCCATGATTTCTTATGGGAAAATACGTTTTGGTTTACATATGTTTTGATATACAAGCACATTTCTGGAACAAATTATGTTCATAATCCAAGGTTCCACTGTAAATATAGATTTAAAGTTAAAAACTTTAGATCCATGTGTCTATTATGATTATTGAATTGTCTATTTTTTTTATTCATGAATAAATTGTTTAGCTGACCCAATGTAACTAATTCTTTATACAGAAAACAATGGTTAATGTCCCCAAATATACAAGTTATCATTGTAGTTTTTATATTAGTCTAGTACTCAAAAAAAGTAATTGTAAGAGGTCAGAACTGATGTATTTACGACAAGAACAACCGACTATCCATCCCAGCTGATCAGTTTAAATCCAGTGACTAAGATAAACTGATTTCATGTAATGCAGGTGTAATGTATTTTGTTTACTGCTCTATTAATTCAATTTTATTAAATTTTATTTGTATAGCGCTTTCAACAATTGACATTGTCGCAAAGCAGCTTTACACAATCAAAATAATTATATAAGTTTGTTTGAGAAGTTAACATGTATGAATCAAAATGATAAGACTGTCCCTCATCCTCATTTGGATAAAACGGATAGCAGGGATTGATCTGCATCATACTGTGTGAGATTGGAAATTCAATGTAACAGGAGATGTGTTTAAGTTAAAATTGAGTCCAGTTCATTATAAGAGGTTCAGGTAGACTGTAGGAAACTCCAGCCTTGAACTATCGAGCGACTGAAGTCCTCAGAGAACAGCTGTCTGCATCAGCCAAGGACAAGACCATCTTGTCGGAAAACTGGAACCATCCCCAGTCACCACACGCATCCCGGGCAGACCACACGGGGCATCCATGTGATGAGATCTCCAACTAGAAGCAGGACACCAGGACAAGTCATACAGCTCCAGGGGGCACAGGGGGTTTGCATCACTGGCAGCTCAGGAGCGACATGTATAGCTCGACAGAGAGACAGGTAGAGGGAAAGAGAGAGAGAGAGCAGAAGAGAAGGAGAGATGGCAGTTAGGTATGGTCACAATCAAACAATGTATAATGTGAATGTATCTTTAGTGCAGAGTGCAAGCAGGGACTCCGGCAGGACTAACTATAACAGCATAACTAAAACATTAACTGGAAGGCTATTCCATAACTTTGGGGCTCTCCCCCCTGCTGTAGTTTTCATAATATGCGGTACTGACCAGCAGCCTGCATTCTCTGATAAAAATAGGCGTGGCAAGTCGTAAGACACTATCAGTTCACTCAGATACTGCGGCGCGAGACCGTTTAATGCTTTATACGTCAATAGTAGTATTTTAAAATCGATGCGAAATTTCACAGGGAGCCAATGTAGTGTAGATAAGATAGGGGTGATGTGCTCGTATCTTCTGGTTTTAGTGAGGACTCTCGCTGCTGCATTCTGGACTAACTGAAGCTTGTTTATGCACCTAGTTGAATAACCAGACAGTAAGGCGTTACAATAGTCCAACCTAGAGGTGATAAAAGCATGAACTAGTTTTTCTGCATCGTTTAGTGACTTTTTTTTTTTTTACCTTGGCAATATTTCTGAGGTGAAAGAATGCTATCCTGGTAATATTATCTACATGAGCTTACTGTTAACTTACTCTGTTACTGACTGAAATATCATCTGGTCCTCTTCACGCTAAAAAAACATTGCAGAGGAAGTACTACAGAAATGTACAAAAAAACATTTTACTAAGTGGGAAAAGTTTTGTTAAGCAGAATAATCTTCAAGATCACCAGCGCATTATAGAAAAAACACATTTCTGTTCACAATGTGGGAAGAGTTTAAGAGAGGTTTTACAGTGTGTGAGAGAGGTTTTACACAGAGTTCTTCTCACAAAAAACATGAGCACATTCACAAAGACGTTTCTGCTCACACTGTGGGAAGAGCTTCAAACATAAAAGCAGCTTAAAACATCATGAGGTCATTCAAAAAGAAAAATGCCATATTACTATTGCAGTTTGAGAAAGGTTGTATTGAATACCAGCTCTTTCATTCAGGTGAGAAGCTTCATTCCTGTTGCATTCCTGTTCATCATTCACACATAAGAGAAGCCATATTAGGGCTTACAATATGGAACAGTTTAATTCAGTTTAATGACACTTTATTTGTATAGCGACTTTTAATTGACATTGTCGCAAAGCATCGACATCACTGTTGTTTACACTGTGAGGAGAGTTTTAATATGAGCAGTAATTTCTAATTAAATGAACATTAAACCAGGAGGGAAACTTTATTTTTGCTGACCAGTTGTTCGTTTTGCTCTAAGTAGTCAATTTAAATGCCATCAGCTCACACATATATACACACACACACACTCACACACACACAGGATAAAGGCCACTTCCCTTGGTATGTATCACAACTTGTAAACGTTTTTTGTAGATGGCCAGACAGTTTTTTAGTACTTGTTTGAGGGTTTTTCTCCTATTCTTCCTTACAGCAGTCTTCAAGTTCTGTGAGATTCCTGGGCCGAGTTGCATACACTGCTCTTGTGAGGTCCATCCACAGATTTTCAATGATCTTTATTTCAGGAGACTGTGAGGGCCATGGCAAACTTTCAGTCTGTTGTGGAATTTGAGGTGTGTTTAGGATCATTATCCATTTGTATAAGCTATCCTCTTCAGATTGTTTTTATAGTGTTATTTAGAAAGATGTTATGTTTTGTGATATTTTTCACATGCCATTGACTGCATTATGACCCGAACGGATGTTCGATCCACTCCCATGCTTAACAGTCCCATCTTTAACAACGCTTGGTTAATTAACGCTGTTAATTTTAACATGCAACAGTAAAAGCTTCCCTCTGTCTGAAGCATAGTAGTAACACATGGCAGAGGCACAAGATTACTGAATTAGGGGGTCTTATTAGTTACACTTCATGTGGATATGTGGTTTTGGATAACACATTTACTAAAGGTTAAGAGTTGGTTAGAAATCGTGTAATATATAGAAAATATTTTTTCAGTTATTAATCTCTTATAATAAACCAGTTTTGAACGTACGTTTAGTTTAATATGGAGACACAGGAGACGTGATAAGTCTTGTTTGTCCACATGACTATATGGTGCAGGTTTATATGAAATTTAATTTATATTTTAAAATCTTTTTTTGTTGTTTTTTGTTTTTGCTTAAACCCTTAAAACTTAATCGGCTCTGATCCATGCCGGCAATAATGACCGATCATTTAAAAAAATAAAAACTATTTATACTGAAATCCTGCTTGTTTGTTGATAGGGGAGGCTTCTGACATCAAACTGTATATTTGGATTTTCAGGTGTCATTTAGAACCAAAGTTATCATTACTTTTAATAAGTATAAATTTAACATCTACTGGAAGACAGGAATGATGTCACAAAAATGTTGAACTCACCAAATGCTCAAATTATTATACATTTTGGTCATGGAAAGAACTAAAATCTATATAAAACATGATCATGTTGTATGTATATGTGTTACATTGCCTATGTGACCACCTTTATCCCTAACAAACCTCCTGTTCAGGTTTATTGGGACAGATTAGGTTGAACAATAATGCAGCCCTACTGATTACATAATCAACACTCTTGACCTCCTGACAACAACTTTTCCTGAGCTAAAGCCTTTTTTCTTGAGTTATTTCAGTAATTTTGTCTGTATTGTGTTTACGTGGCTGATTGTGATGTGTTAAGCGTTTGTCTGAGAACTTGGCAAACTTGGTTGTCCCTTTTTTCAGGAGGACACCATGGTACTGATTTAAAAGGTTTAAATAGGTTTATGTAGACTTTTTTTTATATTGTAGTAATGTATATACATATATACAGTATATGCTGGTGCTTGGGTCCGATAAATGGAAAGCGTCTTTGTTTGATTACCAGTATTCAAGAAGATTGTCGTTTTGGCAATGTGTAATTCAGCTAGATAAGTCTCTCGTTGTTGTGCTACCCCTATTATACAGTGGTACCTCGGCATACAAATTTAATTCGTTCTGGAAGTGAAATTTTGTATTGTGAAACGCATTTTCCCATACGAAATAATGTAAATGCAGATAATCCATTCCAGCCACCAAAAATATTACCAATTTCCAACACTATAATCATATTTTTGCATGAAAGAAGCAAAGAAGCAAGCCGCTTCTCTCCAGAAAAATTATCAGGGACAGACTGATATTCAGCAGGGATTGGATTAAAGTCATTTTCACGCATCCGGAAAACAACTTGTCCGTAGAAGACAATGTGAGCACTACCATCAGTCCTGTGTCATGCGAACAGTAAGGCATCCTGAGACCATTCATGTGTTGGGTTTCTTCTAAGCCAAGGGAGTGGGCTCAAACATGATTTTGCTTAAATGACAGCCATAGTACGAGGATAGTACAAAAAAACTCTGAGAGCAACTTCTCCCAAACATCAAAGTCAGTGATTCTAGCATGATGGAGTAACTTTCCATAAGCCAAAAGTAATAATCAAGTGGCTTGGGGAACAAAACATCGAAATTTTGGGTCCATGGCCAGGGAACTCCCCAGACCTTAATCCCATTGAGAACTAGTAGTCAGTCATCAAGAGGTGGTGGACAAACAAAAAAAATCAAATTCTGAAAAACTCCAAGCATTGGATATGCAAGAATGGGCTGTGGCCATTCTGGATGCATCATTTCATGACATTCCCTTCTTACCCTGTCACACCCATCACTCTCTAATAGGCTCAATCTGACCTAGACTCATGAGACCATATGACCATTACTTTAAAGTCCAATCTTTTTTTTTTTTTTTTGACCCAGTGCTGTACGGTATGTCAGCGTTTTTCCTCCTTTTTGATGTGTTCTTTTTTGCTTTGAGTGGCTCTGTGTTCCTTGGTTATCCGTAGGATGCCTAAAACATCAGTAAAATAATGACTGGGATGAGAAGATACAAATTAAACAGTCAGAAGCTGTCAAGAAGTTCCTTCTAGGATTTTTTGGACATCGGGTGATGATGATCACATTATGGGTATTATTATTATCGGACTCATATTTATTAAAGAAACGCCTCAGAGCAGGGACACAGTATCAGTGAACTAATTCAGCCCATCGGCTCTTCAACTAAAACCAAGAAAACCCTCAATTTATGAAATCAATTACATCCTGAAAATATGTTACGATATTGAGTTTTTTTTTTTTTTTGGTGCTTGTTTTGTCTCTGCTATGTCTCTGCTGGTGGAGGGATGAGGGATGTATCTTTCCTTGTTGTAGCATGTCCCACCCTCTTCAGTATGCCTGCTATCTATTGGTTGCTGCCCTGCCTGTCCTTTGTTGGTCCCTCCTCCTGCCGGATGATTGGGTACCCAGGAGACCCAGAGGCCTACTTAAAGCCTTCAGACCACAGTGCTACATACCGTGTTTTGCTAACTGTTTATTCCATATTTGATTATAAAAGGTTATTCTGTGTATGACCCCTTGGTACGTTCCTGACTACGCTAAGACTTTCCTGTTTTGAAGATTGCTTGGTTTTGTTGGCCTATTCCGTGTATGACCTTTTGCTTGTTTTGATTTGTTGTTCTTAATTTTTTGTTGGTTTGGATTGTGAATACTTTTTGTATATATTTCTATTTAGTTGGTGGCTTAGTATGGAGTCGACACCATTTTGTTTGTACCTGGTTTTCTTCTGGTTTATGGTTCGTAAGAGAGTAAGGGAAGTATATTGTATTTGTGTTCTTTTTCTTCGGTGTAGGTTCGATATTTCCACTTCGGTATTGGTTAGAGGGAATTTTTGTTTATTTTTTTGTCCTGTCGGCTTCTGAAGCTTACTGCCACTTTGGGGGATTTGCTTGCTCATTAAGGAAAGGCACTTTTGGTCTCGCCCCCTTTTTCTTTTTTTTTTTTTCTTTTCATTCTTGTTACGGCCCGACCTAGACCGGGTCGTAACATATACAGCAACTGGTGACGTTCTAATTAGTAGGTCAAAGTCTTACCCACTGAGCTACTCCTGTCTTTTTGTATTTTTTTGCTTAATGTGTTTGCTTAATTTTAAACTGCATTAATATTTATGTTTTTCCCCCCAATATGTTTATTAATGTTTTTTACTAATGTTTTATAAACCCACAATTAGACACGTAGTGACATAATATTCTAATAAACCCCCGGACAAATACACCCTATTTGTTGCATATACCCTTTCACATACACACATTCACTTTTACAAAAATAAATGTACAAGTTAATAATAAAACAATAATAATAATAATAATAATAATAATAATAATAATAATAAAAGAAAATAAGTAAATAAACAAGTCAAAAAATATATATATATATATAAAGGCATTTTGTATACAAACATTATACAAAATGTCCTTTGCAATACAGCCTACATTTTTCTTTTGCATGATATTTATGTATGGCTCCCATATCTCATCAAAATCTTTACACTTGCCCTTAGCAATATAAGTTAGCCTTTTCAGTCTGGCACAGTTTCATATTTCCTTTATCCACATTTTTATGGGTGGAGTATCCATACTCTTCCAATATAATGCAATAACACTTCTTGTTTCCTGCTTGCTCTGTGTAAATAAGTGAAATTTGGTAAAGATTTAAAATTGACACAAATTTAAGAAGATGCTTCAGAAATGCCTCAAACCCCAGAGGGTAAAACGTAATTCTCGTCCTAGGAGCTAACTTGAGTTAGCTTACAGTTTGGATGGGTGAATTATTTGCATTTGAATGTTGTCTGACATTGTAAAGCACACACAGTAGCACTAAAACAACTATAACCGAGAACGAATAGTGAATTAATAAGCCCTGATTATACTGCATAAATATTACAAAATAATTAAAATATATATATATATACTCTATGAAACATTTACATAAATGTAAAACAGTTTTTTTTTGTTATTTTAATTTTCTATTCTGAAAGTATTTGTAACTTGTAAATGTAACTTTTTAAAATAAAAACAATAACAGATACAAACAGATATGCCATATAACAGTTAATTCTTTGAACAAATAAAATTGTCAGCTAATTGAATATCTAAACAACATTTAACCAATGTTTTTTTTTTTTTTTTTTACTCATTATTGTACAGTAACATATACATAAGTACTCAGATGTGGAACTTTAACATCTGTGTAGTATTTCTATGAGACAACATATTCTTATAACTTTTTATGACTTACGCTCTATTTAAAAAAAAATGTTGAAATTGCAGCCATTGCAAAATGTTACTTTGATAACTTTGAAACGCAAATGATTTATTTTGGCCACTGTGATATTGCCACGATGGTAATAGGCATTCTGGTTGACTACCTACTGTAGGTGTATGTTTTTTTCTTACTTATTAAGAAACAATAATACTGATTTTACAATTATTCATATATATCCAAAAAAAACTTTTTTTTCAGTTAATTTCATTAAATTGGGAATACTACTTTTCATTAATGGGAAAAAATAGAATACTGTCTATTGGCATGTGTACTAAACAAATTTTAATGGGATTTTCACAGATGTATTTGGCCAAGCTTGAGGAAATATGTAGGCTTTGTTTCATTGCAAAAAAATTGTTTCATTGCAAAATATTTATTTTGTTACAGATTGAAATGTCATCGTCTGGTTCTCTTCATGCTGAAAACCATTGCAGAGGAAGTACTACAGAAATGGAAAAGAAGAAAATTCACTGCTCACTGAGTGGGGAAAGTTTTGATATGCAGAATAATATTCAAGATCACCAGATCATTCACGTTATAGAAAAAACATATTGCTGCAGAATTTGTGAGAAGAGATTCACCCACCCGAAAAATCTCAGAGAGCACAAACGGATTCACACAGGAGAGAAACCGTATTACTGTTCACAATGTGGAAAAAGTTTTGTCCAGCAGAGTTCACTTTCAAAACACAAACGGATTCACACAGGAGAGAAACCGTATTGTTGTTCACAATGTGGCAAGCATTTTGCCCAGCAAAGTACACTTACAGAACACCAACGGATTCACTCAGGAGAGAAACCGTATTACTGTTCACAATGTGGGAAGAGTTTTACCCACCGGAGTACACTTAGAGATCACAAACGGATTCACACAGGAGAGAAACCGTATTACTGTTTACAATGTGGGAAACGTTTCGCCCACCAGAGTAATCTTACAGAACACAAACGGATTCACACAGGAGCGAAACCATATTACTGTTCACAGTGTGGGAAAAGTTTTGCTGATCAAAGTAAACTCACAAAACACGAACAGATTCACACTGGAAAGAAACCGTATTGCTGTTTACAATGTGGGAAGAGTTTCGCCATGAAGTGTACTCTCACAAAACACAAACGGATTCACACAGGAGAGAAACCGTATAACTGTTCACAGTGTGGGAAGAGTTTTACCCAGCAGAGTACTCTCACAATACACGAACGGATTCACACCGGAGAGAAACCGTATTGCTGTTCACAATGTGACAAGAGTTTTGCTCAGCAGAGTACACTTACAGAACACAAACGAACTCACACAGGAGAGAAACCCTATTACTGTTCGCAATGTGAGAAGAGTTTTGCCCACCAGAGTACACTTACAGAACACAAACGGATTCACACAGGAGAGAAACCCTATTACTGTTCACAGTGTGAGAAGAGTTTTGCCTACCAGAGTACACTTACAGAACACCTACGGATTCACACAGGAGAGAAACCATATTACTGTTCACAGTGTGGGAAGAGTTTTACCCAGCAGAGTACTCTCACAATACACGAACGGATTCACACAGGAGAGAAACCATATTACTGTTCACATTGTGAGATGAGATTTTCCCAACAGAGTAGTCTCATAAAACACGAACGGATTCACACAGGAGAGAAACCGTATTACTGTTCACAATGTGGAAAGAGTTTTGCCCAAAAGCGTACTTTCACAGAACACAAACGGATTCACACAGGAGAGAGACCGTATTACTGTTCACAATGTGGGAAGAGTTTTGCCTTGAAGCGTACTCTCACAGAACACCTACGGATTCACACAGGAGAGAAACCGTATCACTGTTTTCAATGTGGGAAGAGTTTTGCCCAGAGGAGTACTCTCGCAGAACACAAACGGATTCACACAGGAGAGAAACCGTATCACTGTTCACAATGTGGGAAGAGTTTTGCTGATCAGAGAAAACTCACACAACACGAACAGATTCACACTGGAAAGAAACCGTATTACTGTTCACAATGTGGGAAGAGTTTTGCCCACCAGAGTACACTTACAGAACACAAACGGATTCACACAGGAGAGAAACCGTATTACTGTTCACAGTGTGAGAAGAGTTTTGCCCACCAGAGTACACTTACAGAACACCTACGGATTCACACAGGAGAGAAACCATATTACTGTTCTCAATGTGGAAAGAGTTTTGCCCGGAGGAGTAATTTCACAGAACACAAACAGATTCACACAAGAGAGAAACTGTACTAATGCTCAGGGTGTGAAAAGGTTTTACAAATAATTATTCTTAAAAAAAAAAAAAAACATGAACACATTCACAAAGGAGAGTGACATTTCTGCTCACAATGTGGGAAGAGCTTCAAGCATAAAAAGTAGCTTTAAAAATTGAGGTCCTGTACACAGGAAAATGCCATATCACTCTTTGCAGTATGGGAAGGGTTGTATAGGACACCCTCTCGTTCATACATAAGAGGAGCCATATTAGTGCTTACAAAATATACCAGTTCATTCACATTGCAAAAACACTTGTTTACACTGTGAGGAGAGTTTTAATATGAGCAGTAACCTCAAATTAAATGACAAGCCTTATTTTTGCTGACCATGTGTTAGTTTTTTTTTTTTTTTTTTTTTTTTTAAGTATAGTCAACTTAAATGCCATCAACTTATATACACAGGATGAAGGCCATTTCACTGCTCACAAGGTTCTATGTTGCATGTGATGACACAAAATCATCAGTATGTACACAAATGAGGTGGTTTTGGGTAGCATGTGTACTAATAGTTAACAGTTGGTTTTAAAAAATCAAGTTTAATATGGAGAAATTATATTTTCAGTCATTAATCATTGATAAAACCCGAAAGATTTTTTGAATGTACACTTACTTTAAGATGAGGACACAGGGGACATGATAAGCCTTGTCTGTCCCCACTATATGATGCTGGTTTATATAATAGCCTTCAAATCTAATTGATACAAGTTAATTAATTATTTCAATATTTTGCAGAAAGTAGTGTCTGCAAAAAAACATGAACATAAGCATTACCAAAATAACTTTCTAGCTATTGGTTATTTTTTGTTGTATTGTTGTTATATTTTTGCTGTGATATTGTATTGTGCTTATGACAGATTTTTTTTTTTTACCTTAATCGGCATTGATCCATGCCAGCAACACAGCATTTGTCACTGAGCGATTAAAAAATTAACCACTTACACAGAAGTCCTGTTGTTGTGTGTTGATGGGGGAGGCTTCAGATATCAAAGTGCATTTGGGTTTTCAGACATGTCATGTAGAACCAAAGTTATCATTACTTAAATTTTTTTCTTTACAGCTACTGGAAGACAGGAATGAAATCACAAAAATGTCAAACTCACCAAATACTCATATGATTATAAATTCTGTTCATAAAAAAACTAAAGTATGAAAAACATCATGTTGTATGTATCTGTTCTACTTTTCCTATGTGGTCCATTTTAAAGTTTTTGCTAAGTCATGTTTGTATAGTAAAATTGTAAGAAATCAATAAAATCAGCTCTGAAAGCTACCGACCTCTCCTGACGTCCCCCGAATTAAAATCAGCTCTGAAGTTCTTCGCGGTCACTACCAGTTAGGTTAATTGAGCGTGATCCCCCATCGAGCTGTTAATTCCAACAGGTGTGGATACGAGAACTGTTTATGTACATATTTGGGGTTGGCAAAGCTGGCTCCATTTTGTTCTGTTTAAATGACGAACAATTCAATTCAATTCAATTTTATTTCTATAGCGCTTTTAACAATGGTCATTGTCTCAAAGCAGCTTCACAGAAATTAAAAGAAAATGAAAAGAAGACTTATGGAAATGTATATATGTGTAAGAAAAATGTGTCTAGATAATGAGATTGTCCCTGATGAGCAAGCCAAGGGTGACGGCGACAGTGGCAAGGAAAAACTCCCTGAGATGGCAATAGGAAGAAACCTTGAGAGGAACGAGACTCAACAGAGAACCCATTCTCATCTGGGTGATAACAGATAACAGAAATTGTATAACACCATGTGTGTTATGCAGATGAAAGTTCGATATAACAGAAGTTATTTAAATTAACACAAAGTCCAGTTCAGTTCAGGGATGAGTCAGCAGGTGCAGAGCGCAGATGGGGGTCTGGATCACTCGGAGCTCAGGAGCAGCATGTGTAGTTCCAAACCAACATGAAGAGGAATCCAGCTGGAGCAGGTCCTTCTCTGGATGCCTCAGGATCCTCGCAGGGTTGGCCTCTGTCTACTGAAGCTGGCACAATCTCCAGACGCCTCGGAATGGGTGGAAAAATAAAGAGCAGGTGAAAAGAATTAGCGTGGTTGCCATTCAGGATAGATGTACTGGAGTATGAGGTAAAGAAATAAGTCTACTTTTAAATTGGGAAACTGTGTCTGAGCCCCGAACACTGTCAGGAAGGCTATTCCAAAGCTTTGGAGCTAAATATGAAAATGTCCTACCAACTTTTGTGGATTTTGATATTCTGGGAACTACCAGTAGTCCGGAGTTTTCTGATCTTAAGGAACGTGGTGGATTGTACCGTATCAGAAGACAGGTTAGGTATGTGGGAGCTAAACCGTTTAGAGCCTTGTACGTAAGTAATGCTATTTTGTAATTAATTCTAAACTGAACAGGTAGCCAGTGCTGGGATGATAATATTGGGGTTATATGATCATATTTTCTAGATCTAGTGAGAACGCTGGCGGCTGCATTTTGGACTAACTGTAGCTTGTTAATTGAGAATGCAGGACAGCCACCCAGTAATGCATTACAGTAGTCCAGTCTGGAGGTCATGAATGCATGAACCAGCTTTTCTGCATCAGATACAGATAAAATGTTCCTAAGCTTGGCAATATTTCTAAGGTGGAAAAAGGATGTTTTTGTGATGTTGGAGATATGATTTTCAAAGGATAAGTTACTGTCTAATATTACACCCAGGTCTTTCACTGTCGAGCTGGTGGTAACAGTACATCCTTCTAAACGCAGGCGGAATTGTGAGAGCTGTTGTGTACTGGTTTTTGGGCCAATAAGTAATATCTCTGTCTTATCTGAATTTAGTAAAAGAAAATTATCGGTCATCCAATCTTTTATATCTTGTATACACTCAGTTAGTCTAGACAATTTGGGTATTTCATCTGGCTTTGTGGAAATGTATAACTGA
>JAAGKR010010976.1:7500-12946 GCA_011419295.1 Clarias macrocephalus | reverse complement strand
GGAGGAGAGGAGGCGTGGCCTACGGATCTGTCAGTCCCTAAGGAGGAGAGGAGGCGTGGCCTACGGATCTGTCAGTCTTTATAGAGAAAAAGGAGGCGTGGCCTTTGGATCTGTCAGTCTGTAAAGAGAAAAAAGGAGGCGTGGCCTTTGAACCTGTCAGTCTGTAAAGAGAAAAAAGGAGGCGTGGCCGTTGGATCTGTCAGTCTCTATTAAGGAAAGAGGAGGTGTGGCTTTTGGAACTATCAGTTTTTGTAAAGAAAAATGGAGGCGTGGCCTTGAGACCTGTCAGTCTCTGTAAATAAAAAAGGAGGCGTGGCCTTTGGATCTGTCAGCTTCTAAAGAGAAGAAGAGGCGTGGCCTTTTGATCTGTCAATCTTTGAAAAGAAAAAAGGAGGCATGGTCTTTTTGATCTGCCAGTCTCTAAGGAGGAGAAGAGGCGTGGCCTTTGGGTCTGATAGTCTCTAAAAAGGAGAGGAGGCGTGGCCTTTGGATCTGTCAGTCTCTAAAAAGGAGAGGAGGCGTGGCCTTTGGATCTGTCAGTCTCTAAGGAGGAGAAGAGGCGTGGCCTTTGGATCTGTGAGTCTCTAAAAAGGAGAAGAGGCGTGGCCTTTGGATCTGTCAGTCTCTAAGGAGGAGAAGAGGCGTGGCCTTTGGGTCTGTCAGTCTCTAAAAAGGAGAAGAGGCGTGGCCTTTGGGTCTGTCAGTCTCTAAAAAGGAGAGGAGGCGTGGCCTTTGGATCTGTCAGTCTCTGTAATGAGGAAAAGAGGCGTGGCAGGAGAATAGGATAAGGAAGACAGAAGTACAGATTTAATAACTTGTGGAAATAATCTGATCCTTAAACTACAGACTTTGTGTTCCAGGAAGGTCTGACTTGGCGAGTCTCAGGTTTCTGAAAAGTGATGAAAGATAAGTTTTAGAAACTGGTTGATGACAAATCGAACAAGTTAATGAAGAAGATTTTGATGGTTAAACTGTCTATTAGACACGACACATGAAGAAGAAGAAGATGACGATGATGATGATGATGATGATGATGACGATGGTGACGATGGTGACAATGACCGGTCTCCTTCCTCCTTGGCGAGATCGAGACTTTCCGTCTGTGTTACGAAACCGCGGGAAGATCCGCGCGCGCGTGTGTGTGTGTGCAGAAGAATGGCGCTCATTGTTTGACTGTGTTGCGACATGACAGTGTTTCAGTAGCTCCCTGTATCGTGTTGCGCCGTTCTTCACCAGAGACACGAGCTCGTGAGCCGAGCAGACGCCCGGGCCTCGGCTGAACCCGCCCCAAATCATGTTTGACAAATTCAGAACCCTAAATAAAGCTCAGTGTCCGCGCTCATGGACGTCATAACTTCTGCAGCTTCTGCATCGGGTTTTCATCCCCTGAGCTGGCACACGCCGCGGAAAAACTCACATGAGCTGCTTTTCTTGTTGGTAAAAGGATGTTTAAGACGTTATTAAATATCATTACATTTTCTCTTCGGCGTGCGCACTGGGTTTGATGGGAAACGCTCGGTAATTTTTTCAGAACGCGCCTCTGAAAACAGAAAACGCTTTTGTAAATGTACACTGAACGCAGCTTGTTAGAAACGTTACGGGATAAAAAAAACACAGACACAACATCCTCTGTTTAAAGTTTAACGTTAAAACTCCACCTCTGGCACTGGAGACTCCTTCCATGAACGAGTACTTAGCGGCAATTACAAAAATTTACATTTAAACCTTCGATCAGATGCGAAGTAGCTACTCTACTACACGTAGCGTTTTATAATTAAACCTGTCTCGCACCATTAGCTGCGTTGCCATGGTTACGGCGCGGCCTCTGATTGGCCGGTCTGGCTGGAGGATTGTGGTTCAGTCTATAACTTCTACAGGAGCCATACAGAGGTTTTGTAGCTTTTTCTACGAGTTTTCTTTTGTTCTTCTACGTTATCTTTAATCAGATTGGTTGCGCTGATCGCTTCTGAAACGTCGGTCTGTGTTACATGCGTTCGCAACTGGGAGCCCGTGATGTAAGAGAACCGTAACAGATGCTGTGAATTTGGAAAAATGTGGATCCTTACATGAGCCGTCAATCTGAATTTCAGAGCTCATGCATGGTTTGTGTGTGTGTGTGTGTGTGTGTGTGTGTGTGTGTGTGTGTGTGTGTGTGTGTGTGTGTGTGTGCGCGTGCGTCTGTTGTGGCTTTTAACGTTTCACGAACAAACTGTTGCCACAACAGAGAGACCCCGCTGTGCCACCCGGTATCTGACTGACAAGTGTTTCGTCTCGGGTGTCAGAACCTTCTCCAGTGTGTGTGTTTGTGTGTGTGTGTGGTGGTGTGTGTGTGTGTGTGTGTGTGTGTGTGGGTGCGTGCATGCTCTCCATGGAGAATGTTTAGCCGAGGTTAGCCGCGTTGCTTTTGGAGGACGATCAGTCCCCCCGGTTTGGTCCCTGGCCGTCCCGTGGCTTTTATTGTGGTTGGAGTTTTAGATAAACTGGCTCTCCGGAGGAGAGGTGACTCCACGCCGTGACTCGTCCTCGCGCCGTTTCGCCTCCATGCGAGTCTTTGGAAAGGGTTTCGAGCCTGAATAAAGAGAGAGGAGAGCGGGGATCGCGTCCCGGGGCCTCTGCTCTGTCATCACACATTACTGTAAAGCCTCCAGCGTTCCCGCGCGCCTGGAAACACATCAAGCGCAAATACGGGACGAAGTAAAACACATGCTGTCATGCTCGGCTTTCTGCTTTCCTCTTTCTTCTTTAGGGTTTTTTTTTTTTCTAAACCCTTTTTGTTCGTTTACTGACTTCTTTCTCCACGCATCTATTACTCGGTTCACTTCGTGGTGAAGGAGCGCCGAGGTTAATAACCGCGGCTGTGCCGTCCTCGGAGACAGGGAGCTGGGGTGTATGAACGGTGTAAGAGTGTATGTCTAGTGTAAGAAATAAAGAGCGGTGTGTGTGGGTGCAACAGGAAGTGAGCAGGAGAAAGGATGCAGGCCTAGTCTGTGTCCTTCAGGAGTAAAAACCTACATTAGACATTGTCCCGTTTTTAAATGGTTAGGATTATTTTTCTGATTCTGGAATCCGTCAGAAACCACAAAGTTGTCAGTGTTAATTAGTTATATAATAAAATTTGTAATTAAATCTGTAATTTTTGTTTCAAAAAAGGGTGAGTGAAGAATTATCCGCACTCTGGTTATATTAAAACTTTGGCTAGTCTTTGCGCTCAAGGCTCCTGTCTCTGTCCACAGTCACTGGACGCCTCACTTGTGACTTATACAGAAGATGAGCAACGTGCAGCGATCCTGTTGAAATACACAAACAAATCTTACTGTAAAGAAGGTGAAAGTTCCTTAATGAGACTCACTCCTGGTGACGAGACACGGATTCATCACTACGAGCCTGAGAGTAAACGGCAGAGTGTGGAACGGAAACGTCCTCCGAGAAAAAGTTCAAAAGTCGATCATCAGCTGGAAAATTCATCAACAGTTTGCTTACTTACAGTTTTCTGGGATTCTCGAGGGTCAGAAGTATTGGAACATTATCAGGAAACAGGTTGAACAATCAACAGAGCTCGTTACAGTGAGACGCGTATTGAGCAGCTGAAGACTGAACACACAGGAGAGCCGCTATCTGGGGGCATCGCGACCTCGCGTGACGATGCACCACCGCACACCTCCGCACATAGTTCTGATCTCACTCCATCAGACTCTCACCTGTTCGGTCCCCTGAAAGCAGAACTAAGAGGACGAAGAGTCACTTCTGATGATGCCGTATAAAAGTGTATAATAATATATAAGAAGAATATAAGTGAATATAATACGGGTATTGACAAGAAATGAGATTATGTCGAAAAATTATGCACTCGTCTTTTCTTAATGTTAACTGAAAATAAAATGATGGGGGTCAAAGGTGGAGGTGCAAAGCAACAGTACCACCATGCCGCCATCTTACAGCCACAGAGCGGATCATTTTTGACTTTCAGTAATGAATAAACTCAGCCTTTATATGAAACTTTTTTCGTTTGATTAGAACCATAGTTTAATTCATATGTAAATGTTTTTTTTTTAATACAATGAAACCCTTTTTTTTCTCCTCATGAAGTGCAGGACGTTCACTTCAACTCATTTCAGGTTGTTGTTTTCCCCCCTGGAGGAACACAACCCGTCTCATGTGTCTCTCGCTGAGCTTTGTGTCCTAAACGCTGCTTTAGTTCCACACTTGTGGTGTAAAGTTGCTCGTACGAAATCGTCAAAAAAAAGAAAGAAAGAAATAAAAGAGTGAAGAACGTGTCCTAGCTGAAGACGGTAAAGAAATAAATTGTGGTGCTAAAAAAACCCAAGATGAATCGCGCCTGTGTGTCAGCCTCACGCTCGGCCATAACTCTGCAGCGCCGAGGAAAAACAATGGTGCGGATTCCATCCTCCCGTCTTCATTAATCCTGTTCCACAGTACCTGCAGGTTCCACTCGTCTGCCAAATCCCCCCATCACTCCCTCGCTCCTTCACTCCCTCACTCCTACCCCCTATCTGTAAAAAAAAAAAAAAAAAAATTGCAGTAATATAACAATCTCCGGTTACACACCTGCCAAGCCGTAAGCTGAAAGAATAACACCCGAGTGTTTGGAGGTATTTGCGAGCGGATTAAGACACATTTCAGGTACAAATCCGCCGACGGCCCGGAGATCCGCCCGTCTCCAGGACGCGCGCCGCTTCCAAGCTCCGAGGTTGGAACAGATTTACGGTGCGAGAGCGTTCCAGCGGGACCTCGCGGCTTTCATCGGATCGCGTTCTTCCTTTAGACTCCGTTAAACTGAAGCTATGTTTAATTGCAGATCATTTGTTACAGTATTGTTAAAGAATTAAGTGTTCTTTTAAAAATCCTCATCTTATTCCCTGGATTGGAAAACAGGATCAGAAATCCTGCGTAGGAGACGATATCTTTATAAAACTCCACTCGAGGAGCAGCCGTTAAAACGGTCATAAGTCGCTAATAAGTAGCTCATTTAATCTTCTTTAATTATAGTTTTTTTTACATTTTATCCACACTATCTGCACCTGATTATGGTCTTAACACTTAATAAACACACTTTGCTCTCTCACCTCACCAAATTTAAATTTTTTTTTTTATTCCAACAGCAGGTGATACCATGTGATGTAGACGCAATAATGAAGTTGTCACACTAATCAACAGGCGAAAAATGTTTTTAATTAAAGTTAAAACAAATCAAATAATTATACTGAAGTGAAAGAAACCGCAAACTAAGCACTAATCAATACCGTACGACGTTAAAGTATGTAAAAACACTGAAACCAGTTTTAAGACTTCATTGCTAGTGCTAAACACCAGCTAGGGAAAAAACGATCACTAATTAATATTTTTCGTCATGTTCCTCATGTTGATGTTAATGACAGTGCCCCCTAGTGGTGCAACAGAAAAGTGTTCAGCTGTAGCCACAAGTTAG
>JAAGKR010010976.1:0-2500 GCA_011419295.1 Clarias macrocephalus | reverse complement strand
TGATGCCATCCCAAAATCCCAGAAGTTATCATGAGATTGAATGTAACTTTTCTTAGAATTGATCACATATTGCACGTTAAACGTTATTTACTATCTATATACAATACAGAGCAAAAGTTTGGACACCCCTTCTCATTCAGCGAGGTTTCTTTCTTGTGTTCTTTCTTGTGTTCTTCAGCCCAAACGCGTCTCTTCTGCTTGTCGCCTGTCCTTAGCAGTGGTTTCCTAGCAGATCTTCTACCATGAAGGCCTGATTCACACAGTCTCCTCTTAACAGTTGTTCTAGAGACGTGTCTGCTGCTAGAACTCTGTGTGCCATTGACCTGCTCTCTGATCTGAGCTGCTGTTAACCTGCGATTTCTGAGGCTGGTGACTCGGATGAACTTATCCTCCGCAGCAGAGGCGACTCTCGGTCTTCCTTTCCTGGGCCGGTCCGCATGTCAGCCAGTTTCTTTGTAGCGTTCGATGCTTTTTGTGACTGCACTTGGGGACACTTTCAAAGTTTTCCCAATTTTTCGGACTGACTGACCTTCATTTCTTAAAGTAATGATGCCACTCGTTTTTCTTCACTTAGCTGCTTTTTCTTGCCATAATACAAATTCGACCTCTTTGAGTGAGTTTGTCCAAACTTTTGCTCTGTACTGTAGTTATTTATATCTGTATAGTTATATACTATTATTTCTGTTGATCAGGTACTACAGAGTTAATCATACAGTTAATGATTTTAATAACCTTAAAATGTAATAAAAGTTGTTAAGCAAACTTTGTTAATGTAAGAAGCGGGTTGTGACATGTTTTTGCCGTGTGAATATCACCTTACTATCTGAGTTGTTATCGACAGTAAGAACCCGTTAATCGACTGCTTTTTCGCAGTGGTACTCTGGAATAAACCTGTAGAGGAACAACGAGCCACGGAGTGATTACAGGTACTGTGCACGTGTCCTCTCACATGACCCTGTGTAATGTACTGTTTTGTTATTACTTGTGTTGTTGTTATTACGAAACATTTTTACAGTTTAAAAGGCTTGTAATGTTTTAGCAACTTTTTATGTGTTGCCTTGGTTTGAGCAGCCGTTATTATGCAATTTAATGCAAAAAATAATTGCCATGAGTTTTTGAGTTTAAATGTAAGAAGTAGCCTCTGATATGCAAATTAAGAATTATTTGTGGCTATTGTTTTTACTTTTTTAATTAAATTTTTTTGCTACCTAAATTGTTTCTGTGGCTCGTTCCTTGGGTCATTTTTTAACTCTACCTCTAAAAGTTTTTGATTTATATCCATTCGGACGTGTTTATTGTATATTTTATATATATTCACAGAGCAATACTTTACTACTCTTATTTGGAATTTTAATATAATAACGATTTATAGATTGTAGATATGTAGATATTGTAAAGTTATTTTATTGTCAATTATACCTTTGTTTAATTAACAGGGAAATTAAAAGTTAAACTGAAATAATCAGTTACGCATTTAATTTTTACAGAAAATTGCTGTAAAATAAAAACTGGATGTATACGGTAAAATTACAGTAGATTGCTGGCGTCTGTGCTGCCAATAGCTTACGTTATTTAACAGGATTTAAAGTGCAAGTGGTGTTGCTGAACGATTGTGTGTACAGTTCCCACAGACAGATGCGTCTCTTCCATAAAGAGGTGACCATCTATCTGTTGATTTTCATCTCTCAGGCGTTTCACTCGGTTAGGGTTAGAGACACCTCCCAGACACCTCGGCCGCGATCGTCATTCACGGACGTACTGTCTACGTTAGAACACCGTTCAGATGTTTTACTGCAGCTAAGAGTCTCATCACGGTGCTGTGCTTGAGTCTTCTGTAAATGTCGATAAGTTTTACGCCTTCGTCCACCAGAAATTTCATCACAAGTCCTGGTTTGACTTGAACAGCCCTTGTAGAATAAGTAGCCAGTTAGCTAGAGAGAGAGAGAGTGTGTTCAGTGTGTGTTTAGTGTGTGTTCAGTGTGTGTTCAGTGTGTGTTCAGTGGTTCAGTGTGTGTTCAGTGTGTGTTCAGTGTGTGTTCAGTGGTTCAGTGTGTGTTCAGTGTGTGTTCAGTGTGTGTTCAGTGGTTCAGTGTGTGTTTAGTGTGTGTTCAGTGTGTGTTCAGTGTGTGTTCAGTGTGTGTTCAGTGTGTGTTTAGTGTGTGTTCAGTGGTTCAGTGTGTGTTCAGTGTGTGTTCAGTGGTTCAGTGTGTGTTCAGTGTGTGTTCAGTGTGTGTTCAGTGTGTGTTCAGTGGTTCATTGTGTGTTTAGTGTGTGTTCAGAGTGTGTTCAGTGTGTGTGTTCAGTGTGTGTTCAGTGTGTGTTCAGAGTGTGTTCAGAGTGTGTTCAGTGTGTGTTCAGAGTGTGTTCAGTGTGTGTTCAGTGTGTGTTCAGTGTGTGTTTAGTGTGTGTTCAGAGTGTGTTCAGTGTGTGTTTATTGTGTGTTCAGTGTGTGTTCAGAGTGTGTTCGGTGTGTGTTCGGTGTGTGTTTAGTGTTCGTTCA
>JAAGKR010010975.1:0-20910 GCA_011419295.1 Clarias macrocephalus | reverse complement strand
TCAGACAGTGATGTGGTGAAACTGTTGCCGCATGATGATCTTACAATCACTGTTGCCGCATGAATTGATCTTACAATTCTGCTTACTCAGATTTCCCAGGAAAGCTAAGATGATCATAATGGAACACTGTTTGCGTTAACATTTTTGTGTTAAAAAAAAAAAAAAACAGTCTCAGAATACACAAAAAACATAGGACCAAAATCTCAAATAGTTTAATGCAAACTTTTGATGTGTGTCATCAATGTAGCTTTTTTCTAGTCCTAGTCTTAGTCTTTAAAAGTTTGTGATATGACCCTCTTTTTTATTTGCAAGTCCTAAATACAAGGCAATTTTAACAGTAGACTAAACTTCAACTATAATGGCGGTTAAACCATGCCCTGGCATACTCACTCGGCCCATCCTCCTGACTGTATTTGTTCACATTTACCGATATACTGCATGTATTACCGGAGGATTCCACTAGGGAGGCAAGCCGGAAAATTCAATTAAACAGTTTTGCATAATGTAAACAAAAATATCCACACTCAAGGAATGAAATGCACATGTCACTGTTCAACAGTAAAGATGCATCAGGACAATTTCTGAGGACATACACAAGCAATGCAGGATACGTGATGGCTCAGTGTGTTAAGGCTCTGAGTTACTGAACTTAAGATTGCCGGCTTGAGCCCCGGCTCCGCTGAGTTGCTACTGTTGGGACCTTGAGAAAGGCCCTTAACCCTGTCAGCACCAGGGGCCATAAAAATGGATGACCCTGTGCTGTGACCCCAGCCTACTAACAAATCTGGGATATATAAAGAATTTAACTCTGCAATAATTTATATGTGACGAATAAAGTCTGAACTTAACTTATAATCTATGCATGGTGAAAGGTGAAATCTAACTAAAATAAAACATTACAGGAAGCAGTTACAATCACATTGAAATATATTTACAGTCAAATAAACCAGGGTAATAAGAGAGCGAGGTTTCTAAAATTTATTTGAGGTATGTGTGACATCATGAATTTACAAAATTGTTTAAAACGTCATTTACTGTACAGCGCAGTTGATCTTTAACTTATGAAGCATTCATAGACTTTCAGTTTATGTGTTTATCATCACTAATATTCAAGCTGAGGCCCAGAGTGAGCCGGTCTGAGGTGAACCTCAAAGCCAGATGTTAAGTCCAGTGTCATATACAGTAGTAGTTAACAGTGTTGCGGGACGGTACTTTTTAAAGTAACTAATTACATTACAAAATTACTGTCATCAGTTACATTACAGCATTACCTTCTGATAAAAGTAACTAGTTCGAGTACTTTTCCATTGCAGAAAAAGAAAACTCCTTTGTGATTCCTCATGCATGTTCTTTTAATCAAGTGCTTTATAATTATTCTACCATCATCACTCAGCAAAGGACCATAATCTGTTAACTACAGTACTAACAGCAGGAATAACAATGGGCGGGTTATCGGGGGAGGGGGCGGTGCTTGTAGGACGACTTTCACACACACACCCACACATACACATTAACGGAATCACTGCTGTCTGGCCTAACCCTGGTTAATCTCTTGCTTGGCTGCTAGTTGAAACACACCTGCTTACCTCAGGTATATAAAAAGTTATATACCTAGCTTTAGCCTTGCTAAAATGCTACGGTGGCTAACAGTAAATTATATGCTAACATTATTTTGCATTTGATTGAACCAGACTAATGAAAATGCAATGACAATAAAATTTCATTCACTAAAAAAATAAAGCACAGAATTTTTTATGTACAATTATCCTCACAGCAAGCATATAAACTCAGCCACGCCCCTAATAATGCATATTTTTATGGCTTAATTTTTTTTTTGGGAACCAGGCTGCAAACTTTTCAAAACATAAACAAAACTTTTATTTCTGTTTGTCATTTTAACATGGTGGGTCTATTGCGATTGACTCGCTTTTGGATCCGGTTGATTTTTGAGAATACATGATGGGTAATAGGCTGCCCGATTAATTTTTTTTTTTTTAATCACATTGTGATTATTTTTCCATATACATATAGCAATTTAAAAGAGGGGCAATACATTCTGATACACATCAAATATCATCAGTGGTTGCAATTGTCTCTGCGTTATTTCTTTTAGCTCACTAAAGCTCTTTAACTTCCAACTTCTGTCGTTTTTTTGCATGTAAGTTGAAATCAGTTAAACAGTGTAAACTTAATGTACTAGATTGGTCTGCATACAAAAAATAGCATATTTCTTGCTTTTTCTGCCTTTATAGGCAGTAATATATATATATATATATATATTACTATTTAACAGACTTAATCACATAATGCAAACCATCGCATTTATATATTGTACATATCACCTGGAAATGCAATAACGATTCAGCTCTTAAAAGGGCAAAAAACAGAATAAACACACAAAAATACTAATTATTACTAGTAAGTGTTTCAAAAAAGGGAAATAATCAGTTGCAGGGAAACAATAAGATAACCGAGAATGAGAACTGCTGTTTCAATGATATTTGCATTATTAGTTTAAAAGAAAAAAAACTAAAGACGACCTGTCAGCACTTCAAATGTCAAAAGGGGAACAAAGGAGATACCAAATTTCTCAGTCTGACCAACAAAGCTAATAAAACTATACATTATATTTTATTGATGTATCATGTATTACTTTTTGTAGCCAACGTTTAAGTTAGCAGGACATTGTGGTTTCATATCCCAACCACTATTGCTCAAATCCATAAGTGGTGAGAACAAAAGGGTATCTAACTCTCTAGTGCTTACACAACATATTGCTTTAAGTTTTTTCTGTTATTTTGCAATACCTGGAACACTATCCAGAAAGTAAAAAAAAAAAAATAAATAAATAAATAAAAAACAGTACTGAACCTGAAAATAGAACATTGTACAGATTAAATACGGGTAACATCTGTAACCAAAAACTAGAAGGTGGAATACCTCAACAAGCTGTGGCTGATTATCAGAAGACTTCATCTGTGGGGAAAAATTGAACAGATAAACAAGCATCTTAATACAGCTTAATTAAGCTTTACAAAAAAATAGATGATTTTAGATTAAGAGAAAAGAAGATGCTGTAAAATGTAAAATGCTGTAGGTATGAGATGACCATCTTGCCAGGTTGAGAGAAGTGTCTTTCAACCTCATCTCTATTTACTGCAGTTCTAACACATGAACTCTCTCTAGTTACCACAGACAGGATTTTTTAAATGTTTTCCTGTACTGAGAAAAGAACAGAAAACCATTGACCTGGAACTCACTCATAATGGAAGTCTAGGGGCAGATATTAAAATCAGTCACTGTGCATTGACTGCAAAATATGCATATACAGGATGCTAAAATTATTGGACATTCTGGACAAAAGTCTGCTCTTTCTGTGCTTTTCTCGAAAAAAAAAAAAAAGAACATTTCACTAAAGAATTCACAGAAGCTTTCTACAAAAATAAGGTTTACATAAATATGTTTGACGGAATTAGGCCACTGTCCTATTATACACAACCTGGTAGAAGAAAAAGAATTGCGCTGTCTAACATGTACTGTAGTTCGAATGCCTTGAGCATTGAACAGTGCACACAACATGGAGGCTAATTCATACTGTATGTGAAAATGATCCGTCTTTCTCCCGGAACCCTGTTTTCATTATGGCTGTGCCATGAGTAAAGAAAGAAAAAATTGCATTGATTTGATAATCTGGTCATTCAGTACATTCAGGTCGTCAGCTGATGTCATTTTTTTGCCACATAATAGCTGAGCCTAGGCTTGACCAACTGAAGCAACTCAATAATAAGTTGTTTTCTTAGAGCCGGAGCTGTTTAGTCCCAATCCTGTGAGTTCTCTGCTGATCTCTGCTGATTTTCCACGATGCAACTTCACCAAGTGATCTCCTGATTTTTATCAGATTTCCTTCATGAAGTCGATGGTCCTGGACTATCCTTCAGGTGTTGGACAGTTCTGAACTCAATCCCAGTCATTTCAAGTCTTCTTATTTGTATTCTGAAAACGCAATTTAGTTTTGTTGGCCAAGCAGTGTACTACGAATGTTCCAAATGCTTTAGTTAGAGATCAAGTTGAAGAGCATTTTCAAATTGCTTCAGGTTCTTGCTTTATTAGGCTCCTGAGCAGAGCATCAGTGGCTGTTAGTGCGCACTGAAAGCAGCTGGCTACATTAGTGGGATGAACAAATTGCACAACAGATGAGAGGCTTCATTCAGTAGTTCAAAGGTCAAAGGCCACTTCTGGGCCACTTTTACTTTGGTCCAAACCACAACAACAAAGTACTTTCAGTTAATTTGGCGACGTAGAAAACTTAAATGGAGGATATAAGTGTAACTCCTTTGCTGTGTGTGTGTGTGTGTAGGAAGGCCGCTGGAACGATAGTCCCTGCAATACTTCTTTACCGTCCATCTGTAAAAAAGTGTCGCAGAAGAAAGATGGAACGATCCAAGACCATGGGTGCAAACAGGTACCCCCGAGTTCTGTATCATTCATCAGTCTCTTTAGACTTTGTTCCTCTCTCTCTCTCTCTCTCTCTCTCTCTCTCTCTTTTCACTGGAATAAAGGATCTTTTCAGAGCTTCTGCTGCATCATACTGCTGAAAGTCCAGATGCAGTCAGTCAGCACAAATGTGCAAGAGACGTATTGTAAATATTGTAGTCAGACACGCATACACACACACACACACACACACACACACACACACACACACACACACACACACACACACACACACACACACTGTGCTTCCAGCCTCCTAAACCAACCACATGCATTGGTGAGAAGGTCAAACAAACTACACACACACACACACACACACACACACACACACACACACACACACACACACACACACACACACACACACACACACACAAGCACGCACAAAGCTGGAAGCATTTTCATACATCTGCTAAACCTATTTCTTTCTCTGACCTCATTCCTCTCTCATATTTCTTTCGTGTCTTTTCTCTTTATTCCATTATGTCAACCCTCCTACTTTCTCCCATTCCTTTATACTTATTTTCAATCTCGTCGTTACAAAAACTCCTATCTCATAAAATAGTTTACTGATTTTGTTTTATTAGGTAGAATAACACTCGGTGTGTCTTCGTTCCCTCTTGTCGACCCTGCAGTTTTTTGCTGAAATGCAATACAAACTTCTAAGCAAGGGAGCTTCTTCTGGCAGAATGATGTAACAGTCTGTTATGTGCTGTGTGTTATGACTTCACTGAATGCGATGCCGTTTCAACACTGGAAATATACCTGGATATGTTATATACAGAAGCAATGAAAACTTGCGTATTGTATTTTCAGTTAATGTAATTAAATGGGTAACCAAGACAAATGTTAATGACATTAGAAATAAGACACATAATTAAAAATGAAATGCACCTACACACAGGACTCGCATTCAATTATACATGATTAAGCCTAAAAATGCTCTATTGTTCCTACCTATTTAATTCAGTTAGTTTTGTAACCATCCCTAGTGACATCATCCTTCTGCCTTAGGAGTTATTCAGGGTTATGAAGGCACATTCTGTCTCTGAAATAATGTACTGTATGGCAGGCAGTCTTTTTAAACAACCTCTCTAAATTTTTAACACTGCTTTCTATTTTTAAAACTTATTTTTTTTTTTTTTGTACAGGGATGGAAATGGCACAGTCCTGCCTGTTTCAGGGTCGGTGAGGATCTTGTGACTTTCAACAACGCTAGAAGAGTGTGCGCTAGCTATAACGCCACGTTAGCCGTCATCAACAACAGGTAAAGGTTAAACATCAATGATGTTGGTGCCTCCATGGCAGAGTTGTGTCCAACACATCCACAGGAGCTCGGTTGAGCTGAGATGTGATGCATCGAATATCCTGATAGCTTTCTTTCATAGCCAGCATGAACTTTTGCGCTACATTAGCTTTTCCGTTGGATTAGACTGGATGGGCTGGACAGGCATACAGTAAATGAGCCTTGGGTGCCCACACTCCTGTCACCAGTTTACTGATAATTAGTGTTATTCAGTTCACCTGACAGTGGTTTTAATGTTACGGCTTATCAGCATAGAGAGGCCACTAAATAAAAGGTGTATGTTGGACTGTAGGTTCGAGCAGGCGTTTGTGAACAGCTTGGTGTTCGGGCGTTCAGATGTTAATTTCTGGCTGGGGATGCATAACCAGAACAGCACTGGTCCTTTCCGCTGGCTCACTGGAGAGCAACTGACCTTCTCCAACTGGAACAGAGACCAGCCAGGTACATACACACATACACACACACACACACACACAGACACACAAGGTACACACGTTTATAGAGACAGAATCTTTCCATTTCTACACCAGTCTGTATGCTGAACAAACACGAACCAGTTTCTGTCCATGAGTCACACTGGCACTGTGTCACTTTTCATGCCTTCAGCAAATGACAGGCAGACTTACCAATGAGTTATATAATGTTTTTATTCACTTTTATTTATTATTTTATTATATTTCATGATCAGATATTAAATTAATGTGGCACGGTAAAAAACTGGAGAGATCTTGGAGAGAAAGATTACATTGGATCCAGGTAGAGACTGAGGCACGTTTATTCATTGTGCATAATCACAAATTCTTCTCTGAAAAAGTCCAGACTTTGAGGAACTGAGAAAAAAATATAAATGAACAATTCTTTAAAATGTTGAAAAAAAAAATTAAGTAAAACATCTGCCCTTGCAATTCTATTATAGTGAATTTTGAAGAGATTTTTTTCTTGGTACGCCATAATGTGTCATTTCGCACATTATAGCACACGCATGATGCGGCGGATCAGAGACAGAGATCCATTTGTGGTGACTCAAGTCCTGTAATGGAAGATGACATAGTCATGGTCTTGCTAAATATACTGATAATATATTCATCTCTCATTGTGCTTGTGTCATCTTTTCATCTCCTTAGCTCCTCTTAAAGGTGGATGTGTAGCCATGGCAACGGGTCATGCGACAGGCCTGTGGGAGGTAAAGGACTGTGCGAACGCACGCTCCAAGTTCATTTGCAGACAGGACAAGGGGTCTTCATTTACCCCTAGCCCCCCTGTACCCCAGCCCACACCCCCTGTCACAGGGTCCTGCCCCACTGAGTGGAAGAGCTCCAGCACTTTGCATCACTGTTACAAGGTGGGTATGGGATTGTCACATTTGAAGTCGCAGATATTACAGACATTTCTGTATTCTGATGTTTTTGTTGTAAACATGAACTGAAGCTCTTGGAGTGTGTATGTATGATGTAATGCATTATGCTGCTGCCTCATGATTGGTTGATTGGATAACTGCATAACCAAGCAGGTGTTCCTATTAAAGTGGACAGTGAGTGTATATCTGAAGTTACAAGCATTTGTTAGTTTGTCACTTGAACCTGTTGTCTGTGTGTGTGTGTGTGTGTGTGTGTGTGTGTGTGTGTGTGTGTGTGTGTGTATTCTCGCTGCTGTCCCATACAGATCTTTACTGCTGGTGAACTCGATAAAAAGCTCACATGGATCCAGGCTCATATGTTTTGTCAGAAACACGGCGCTGAACTAGTCAGCTTTGGCAGCCCAGATGAAGAGAGCTTTCTGTTTCAGATCCTTCATGAGACCTTTGGGTAAGTATGTGTTGAAATGCATGTATAGTAATGGATTTTACACCCGGACAGATTTGTCAAACGGTTACAGTTGTCAGTGTGCGACGGTGAACGATGTCTCTGCTTGGGTGTATGCGCAGGGTGGAGGAGGATCATGAGCAGCACTGGCTCTGGATTGGCATATCACGGCGAATCAGTGACAGCTGGACATGGAGTGATGGATCGGCTGTGAGTGGGACAGACATCTCTCTAGCTCTATATGTCATTTAGAAACATATCACACACATATGATATACAGTATGCAGTACATTGCTATTCTCATAAATGAAACCCAAATATCGTACATGTCTGTCAGGTGTCGTATCAGAACTTTGGCAGGGGTCCGTACAGCTCAGCTCTGTGTGGAGCGGCTAACGTGGCAGATATCAACTGGGTAAAAGCTGACTGTAATTCTGAACTAGACTGGATCTGTAAAATACCAAAAGGTATTCTCATTAGTATTATCATTAACGTTTCTCTCGCTCTCTCTTTTCACACACACGCACACAATCTAACTAAATGTATGTTGTTGTGTTTTTAATTCAGGGAAAGCTGAGGTAGAGCCTGAGCCTACTGAAGGTCTGTAATTATTTGTTTTGTGTACGCTTCTATTATTTGTGTGTATGTTGTGGGGGAGTTTTTCTCTTTCCAAGACAATACAGCACACAATTTGTTTTTATAAAATTGAATAGAATAGAAGAAGTTACTAAGCAAATAGTACCAATCGGCCTCACAGACTGTGCCAGGTGCCAGGGGCACAACTCTTCACTGGGAGAAACAGGCTACGCCTTTTTCTCTGGGACTAACAGATCCAAAAGCCACACCTCCTTCCTTGTAAATGATAGAGACAGAAGCCCCACTCCTTTACTTAGATCGACAGACACCGAGGCCATACCTCCTTCACTATTGACCTTTTTACATGTGATGTCACGACGTCTGCCCACCATGGTCCCGTCCACTTCTGCATGGCAAAAAGGACGCCACTTGTTTATCGGACGCTAGTGCCAGAACTCATACACAAAAACCAGTCTGAGAGCATTTTCAGAAATAAAACGCATCTGATCCCCTACTAGGGAGTCAGTTAGTTATCTATTAATTAAAAAGCTTTAAATGTCAGTATTACTTCAAGTTCCACAGCATATTCCATAGCATCATCTCATCTGCAACAGAAGCACTAAATGCTAATGCCTTTGCTAGCAAACACCAAAAAATCCAGGAGGAATCACATATTACATCATATGTACACCGCCTGATGTTATGCTAACAAATCAAACTTCTACTGATTAATACAGTGGTATCTCGGCATACGAACGCCCCACCTCATGACCTTTTCAACTTTAGAACTGAAATTTTGCCAGAAATTTGCCTCGGCATACGAAGCGTTTTTGGCATACGAGCAAACAAACCGAGCCAGCTAAGTTGCGCCCTGGGTCCCAAGGATGGTAGCAAGAAGTGGCAAGAGGAATCATAAATTAGGGTTAAATGAGGCTTAATGTCTATTCATTTCATAATTTAAGAAAATTCATTTACATGTTTCAATTGTTTTTATATGCAAAAACATCGATTATAGTGTTATAGTTAGGATTTGGTAATATTGGTAATATTTTTCGACGTCTGGGACGGATTATCTGCATTTACAGTATTTCCTATGGGAAAATGCGTTTTGCAATATGATAATTTAAGAGCTTAAGAACTCTGGAACGGATTATACTTGTATGCTGATGTAGCATGTACCACCGTGTCCTTTTACTTTCTTCATCCATTTTCAGATGCTTATATATATATAGAACATATGTGCATATGAAAATCATTTCTGTTAATCTACTGGTTTTCGAAATACACCTTGAGTGTAATTCTTAACAAAGTATATATACAGTAGCGTAATGTCAGTTAACCGGGCTTCTGCTATCTACATCTATATGTCATGGTAGTCACATGTCTGCGAAAATTCAGTATAAGTGACGTGAAAAGAGACCATACCTCCTGTTTTGTATGTGTACTAAAGGAATTAAAGTAGAATAATCTCTTCAAAAGCAAACTGTTAGTTGCAATTAGTTGATAGAAGCGAACTAAAAAATGAGTGAAATATGTTTTCATGTGTTTGTGTGCATTCTTTTGTAGATTCTGGCCTCGACTGGGTCAGTTTTCAGGAGGCTGAGTATAAGCTGTTTGAGCATCGCTCCACATGGGGGCAGGCCCAGAGGATCTGTTCCTGGTTCGGTGCCTCTCTCGCCTCCATACACTCTGCCAGTGAGAAACAGTTCCTGGCAAGCACTCTGCGTAAAGTATGCTCATACGCGCAAAACATCCTCCATCACACAGAATTTGAAATGTGATTAAGGATAGCCGAGAGTTAACATAAAAATGTGGTCAGCAGCGTTTCTCTGTGTAACTTTCTGTTTCTGCATGTGTTTATCATTGTTTTTTCCAGATGTCAAGGGTTGAGACTGATTTCTGGTGGATCGGACTACATACGTTTGAGAACGATGGACGATTCCGGTGGTCTGATCACTCTGTTCTGAACTACGCGTCTTGGGGATTTGGCCAACCTCGTCCCCTTACTAGAGACCGCAAGTGTGTCCACATGTCCGCATCTAAAGGTTCGACTATGCATGTCGTTATTTCCTCAATCTTTACAACTCTTTCTAAACGTCTCTCAGTCTGCGTGTGTGCTCTGATATATGATTGTTAAAGTATACTATTTCTCTTTCTCTCTCTCTCTCTCTCTCTTGTTCTTTGTCTCTCTCAGGGGAATGGGCAGATAAAAAGTGTCATTTAGATATGCCCTATGTGTGTAAGAGAGTAAATGTCACAGGCACTATTCCTCCCACTCCGGCTCCTCCACTCATCCCAGCAGGCTGCCCTAATGGCTGGAGTCCATTCCTTCATAAGGTAAAACAAATGATTACACTATACCACTCCTCACTTCTTGCATGTACATTAAGCATTATAAGTATATATCTATATCTACCGGAATATGGGAATGAAGACGCAAGAATGTTAAACTCACCAAATGCTCATATATATATATTTTTTTTGTCATAATAACAACTAAAAACAACCAAAAAAATAATAATTATATATCATATATTCATTATATTGCCTAGGTTGTGCTAAAATGATATACATACATATTTAGCTCTAGCTCTAGCTAGAGAAAGCTGATTGGCCAGGCTCTCTCAGAAGTCTGAGAGGATGGATGGGAGGCACTTAGCATCAATCGTGGCTCTACAGCCAATCACGAGCTCATGTAGCGAGTATGTCACGCCGCCCCCAATGGTGTGCGAGCACGCAGTTCAAAGGCTCGGAGGAAACACGTGCTAGCCTTCGCCCATTCTTGTTGTAGCCTTGATGTGGGAGTATTTTCTTCCTAGTTTAGTTACTAAATTAGGGAGAAAGGTGGGACAAATACTAAACAAATATTGTGTGTTTAGAAGTTAACTCCATTTATTTCTAATAGTGTTATCAGGTATTTGGGAAAGAGGAATCAAGGCGTGTGACGTGGTCCGCTGCTCACACGATGTGCCAAAGTCAAGGGGCAACACTGGCCACAGTGCCCTCTCACATTGAGCAAGGTAGCAACTCACACACAAACACACACAAATCTATTGTATTACAAATCACATTTATGAAGCACAGTACAATTGCCTAAGCATTCAGATTATTTTTAAACACTATCACACCATGCTCAAGCTGTTACTGTTGACTAAAGCATTGCTATACTGTACATCCAACACCTCGGCGTGTCAGCGTAATAGAAGCGCCACATGCAAATTCACATTCTTAAATTAAAGGATCAGATGTCTGGCTTTCCTCTTGTGTGTAGAGTTTGCTTAGATTTTTTTTTTACTTGCTTTTGAATGAGCATGAGATTTATGGAATCCAGATGTAACCTAGAATGCACCCTTGAGGATTCCTCAAAGCTTCTTTCCCCTCCAGAAAGCATCTTTCTGTAACGGAGGATGTTTTATTGCTAGTGAACTTTGTGACATGTCCCTCCTAATTTCTAATCCTCTGTTCTGTAGCTTTCCTGGTGACTCTGCTGCCCAACTCAAGTTTTCATCTGTGGTTGGGGCTAACCTCAGATTTTCAGGGACACTTTAAGTGGGCGGAGCCTGGTTTGCTAAGCTATACAAACTGGGGCCCTGGGGAGCCAGTGAACAACAGTGGACAAAACAAAAATCCGGTATGAAAAAGAATTTCTTGAACACAGTACTTATGACCTAAAATATATGAACTTACACTACTTGAATAATTTTTAGATTTGATCAAGAACTAAGGGGCCTTTAACATATACTTGAAATTCTTGACTGGTCTTGGTCTAGTGGCCCTGTAACATCTCACTCACTCACTATCATCTATACCACTTAATCTTGTATTCAGGGTCACAGGGGGGCCTGGAGCCTATCCCAGGAGACTTAGGGCACAAGGTGGGGCACACACATACACACACTCTTTCACACACTACGGCCAATTTGGGAACGCCAATTAACCTAACCTACATGTCTTTGGACTGTGGGAGGAAACCGGAATACCCGGAGGAAAACCCACCAAGCACGGGGAGAACATGCAAACTCCTTGCACAATCGAGCCTGGCCAGGAATCGAACCTGGACCCTGGTGGTGCAAGGCAACAGTGCTAACCATTACACCACCATGCTGCCTGCCCTGTAACATAATATGCCTTAATCTCCTATGAACAGGCGACATGTTAGCCTTGAAAGATCACAAAGCTCTTATGGTGTACTTTTGACTCTGCTGTGAACCGTACACACTCATCCCGAACTGTCACAACCTGTCTGCCAAATTTAACTACGGAGTAAATAAAGCGTTCCACTACCCGACTTACCGTAGATCACGACATGACAGTTTAAAATTCAGCCACCCCAACTAGTTGTCCAGTGCTAACTTTATCATCCAATATGGCTGGTGTTGACTGACAATTCCGCCTAAAGAACCATTACAGTTCTTGCCTAATAAAAGTGAGATAAAGCCATGACAGGGGTATATATCCGGCATATTTCGGATTCTACAATTCAGATCCTCTACAAAGACGCATGAACTACCCTCAAAGACCAAAAGATCCTGTATTAACCACTGGGATATAACTTGCATAGTGCCACATGGTTTTCTTTTAGTTTGGCACTGCGTATACATTTTTGACATTTATCCCAAAAAATTCCCAAATTGGGACGAGAGGTTCTAAACTTCCTGACGATTCTCCATAGAATTTCCTATGATTTGCAGAACATACCAGTTCGTGATCAAATCCAGGGAAATGGGAAAGGCTCCTAACAGTACATGGGGTCAGATGTGTAACACTGTTTATTACTATATATTACAAGATATTTTATATTATATATAAAAATAACATAGCTATATAATATATAATATAATTTATTATATAATTATATATTATTATATTATATTATCACGCAACATCCTATTGAGTTACTAGAAACCTTGTGTAATCTTGGGATGTATTCTTTTTCCTTACGTTCATGTAAAAATTCCTTTTATTTTGCGTTCTGCCAAATACTGTGCTAAACGTGTGACTGATCTCACTGTAACTATTTCTGGAAAGTTCTGTAGCATCCTGTTTGGAGCAGTTCTCACTCCAAGCAGTTTGTACACTCTAAATTCCTTTTGCCATTTCTTTGATTGATCGTTTTTTTCTGATACTTAATTTTTCATTATATTTGACCAACACATGAAGTACTTACTGTTTTTTTTCTTTCCTTTTAATAACCTATTGGTTTTTAGGCTAATTGCGTGCTGCTGCTACACGTCAGTCCTCATAGAACCACAGGAATGTGGGCATCTCGAGGATGTGAATCTGAGAAACACGGCTACATCTGCATGAAAAACAAAGGTACCTCTTACTCGTCTCGATCCCGATTGCTTGTGTGGCTTGTGTTTTTCACCAGATGTAGGATATGATCCTACATCCTGTATGTGTTTTAATAATCATGAGAAATGGCCTACATATGTTGAGGTGCTCCAGTATGTGAAGAATGTGTGTGTTCACGTGTTTTATGTCAGAACCCGCTATTCCTCCTGGTGTGGACCCTCTTCCTCCTGTTACTGAGGGACTGCTGGAGTTTAAGGGCAAACAATACCGCATCTTACAGGCACGGCTCAATTGGGAGGGCGCTCTGCATGTGTGTGAGTCTGTTAATGGCAGTCTGGCCTCGGTGCGAGACCCACAGCAGCAAGCGTTCCTCACGCTTCTACTCAATGCCCTCCACAAGCCTGCCTGGATTGCACTACACAGTGATGGGGTAAGTGTGTGTGTGTGTGTGTGTGTGTGTGTGTGTGTGTGTGTGTGTGTGTGTGTGTGTGTGTGTGTGTGTGCTCTTCGGTTTGCAAATGTCATGCTAAATGTTTAAATGTCAAGCCAAAAGTGAGAATGATACTTTGTATCTCTAGAGCCGTGGATACAAATGGCTGGGAGAGGAGGAAGTTACTTTCAGCAACTGGCGTGATGGAGAGCCCAATCTGATGGCTGGGTGTGGTCATATGTCCACCAGTGGCCAATGGACTATGTCATCCTGTAATGCAAAACTGGATGCGACTATCTGTGAAATGAATCCAGGTATAGTGTGTTTTGCAAAACGTGCAAAAATAAATGTATATTATTAATATTTTAACGGTATGCTCATACATGTCAGATCTATGGTAATCCCAAGATTTTAATTTCTTCATCAAACTCAGTATATAGGAGAATATTCTCCGTCATCTTTTATCATTGACCATACAATAAATAGCATAGTGTGACTTTAGATCTAAAAATCTTAGAAACATTATGTGCATTTATATTGAAACAGCATATTTCAGCTCTGATTCTATTTACTAGAATTCTGATATGACATGATCATACTTTAAGGTTACACCTCTTAAAGGTAGTTTAGCACTTAGAACATTCATAGTATAATGTTTTATGTTTGCTGCACCTCGTCCTCTGTCAGACCGAGCAGTAGATCACAGGTGGATGTATCAAGGTCACTGCCTACAGAAAGTCGGAGACTGGTCCTGGGTTCCATTCAGAAACCACTGTTACGCATTTAACCTGAACCAGCTGCGGCTACAGCACGAGGCCGAGCGCACTTGCAAGAAAGGTAATGCACGCGCCTGTATAGTACTGTCCAAAAGTCTTGAGCCTTCCCTTATTTTATCATATTTGCTTCCACAGAATCCGATTTTCTAAGAATTTTGTATGTAGTCTTAAGGAATAGTTTACATTTTTGGCTCTAAGTTTCAGTCCAGAACCCAGTTCCTGAGCAGTTTCAGGTGAATCTTTTTTTTTTTGTTTGTTAAGTGACCAATGAATCATTGAAACACAAAACCCATCCGACTTAAGGCCTGAATCAGGTGCTGATGATGGCCTTAAGCTGATTAGTATATTGGTGATGCTGAATGCTGAGTGATTATAACAGACGAGAGGGGAAATGAGGTTGCTGCTGAGGTTGTTACATAAACAAAACAAACAAAAAAAGCATTTATCTTTATGCACTTACTAGCATGTCACAGTTTCCATTTCTTTAATTTAATCTAAACCATTTCATTTCATTTTTTTATTATTTACTAAAGAATTTAACAAAGGTTGCCCAAAGTGTACTTGTAGTGCTCAAGCTAAAAATCAATACACTCAGATAATGCATTTTTTAAACCTTAGACTCCCTTTGTTTCACTCCTCCTCTGAACGTGCCTTGTCAGTGTGTATGTAAATGAGCTCCTGCTGAGCCTCATCCCTGCCAGAGAACAGCAGAGCTGAGCAACAAGCTGGGGGAGAGTTTCCATCATATGAGTTCACATTGGGGGGAAAATGTAATTGCCTTGTTTAAAGTCTTGGCCTTTAAAAAAATGGAAAAATTACAATAAAACAGGGAATGTTTTTTGTTTATACATGTACACTGGAGACACATATTTTGCATAACAGGTTCACTTTAAGGTTTCCACCACAAAAGAAATGTGTTAGTTTCCTTCATTAATTAACTGACTTATGTACCTATTCTGCGTTATGTGTCATTAACAGTGATTAAGCTGTAAAATAGGAAAGACCATGTACGGTTAATATGCACAGCTGCAGCGTGAATATGTCTAGACATATATACATAAATAGCAGACGGTGGTAGATAGTGTAATCTTTTTCCTTTCTCCTTCTCTCAGTGGGAGCGGAGCTACTGTCAGTGCTGGATGAGACTGAGAATGGTTTTGTATGGCAGCAAATTCAGAGCTACCAGGATCAGGCTTTTGGTGCCTGGCTCGGCATGACCTTCAATCCCAAAGGTAACCTCCACATGTCCATCCATCCATAGTGATACATTCCACCTGCAATGACTTGAGCCATGACCTAAGACTAGCAAATAATATTGATTCAGACAAAAATTTCGTTAATTACAGTATGTCAGTCGTTCTGAATTTCATCACTTCTGTTTTCATCTAATTGCGTGAATAGGAGGCAGCCTACAGTGGCCGGACAGTTCGGTGGTGGAGTACACTAACTGGGAGCAGCAGGATGGTAATCTGAGCATGCTCTCGGCTAACAGCTGCTTCTGGGTACAGAGTAATACAGGACTCTGGAAACCTGGGTCCTGCAAGAACCGCACACATGGAGTCATCTGTAAACGGCAGCGAGGTAGGGCTTCACGTCACACATGCTACACCTAAATCCAGTGATCCATGGGCAAATATACAAAAGAGTGAAGTATACGGTAGGATCACGGAGAAAGACAATCTGTTTGGAAAGATAGAGAAAGACAACCGGTGAACTGGCGACAGTGTCATGAGCGCCCATGGCACAATGATGAACGTGGACTGGGAAAACTAACCGGTCTGGTCTGATCCCACAAAAGAGCTCCTGTAGCACAGTTTGCAGAAAAGATAGGTGTAGAAAGGTGTCGGAACACACAGTGCACCAAGGCTTGCTATGTATGCGGCTGCTGAGCGACAGACCAGCCAGAGTGCCCATGCTGACCGCTTTCCACTGCCATCAGACCAGGACGATAGAGCGAGTGAAGAAGATAACTCAGTCTGATGAATCATGCTTGGATTTTCCAAGGGAAAAGATAACAACAGGGTGCACCATGGGAAAACGGCAAGCCAGCATGATACAGACTGTGTGCCGCTCTGGATAATGTTCTGCTGGAAAACCTTGGGTCCTGGTGTTCATGTGGAAATTACCTAAGCACATGCAGACTACGTACAACCCTTCACGGTGACGGTATCAGAATAAAGCATCCATCATAGTAATTGTGTCAACTTAGATGACTTAAAGGATCTGCTGCTAACGCCTATGACATATTAGACAGGTGGTTTTTATGTAACTCTGATCGGTGTAAATGTTACTTTATTATTATTAGCTAGAGGAGCAATAAGGTATTAGAATGAGTGCATCATAATATAAACCTGTCATTTAAATTACAGTGAGTACAATACGAGGCTAGGTGGTATGGAAAATTCATTAGCACCTTCTGACCAATCAGATTCATGAATTCTGTAGTGTTATGGTATAAATAATAATACTATGGCACACCAGGTTTTGTTCATGCAATTTGAATAGGCTCAATTTGATTGAGTTTAGCTATTACACCAAAATATGAATCTCAATAATAATAATAATAATAATAATAATAATAAGAGTATAATTCAAATTAAATGAACATAAGCAAAATGTAAAAATAAATAAATAGAGGAAATTGAATTGAAAATGAAAGAAGGCTTGAACTCTTTGGAGATCAAGTGGATTTTTTAATGCAGGATTAAAAAATGAGAGAGTGGATGTGATTTTGTGATAGAGGGATGAAATCTTGTCACTTATGTTCTGGCATTTTACTCATATTCTGATTCCCTTTTTTTTCCTATAGGACCAGAGGCTTCTGTTGTAACAGGTAAAGCGCTATGTTTACTCAGCTACATCATGTCATCTCTTATAATCATAATCACTAATCAAAAGTTCTCCAATGCACAAAATTTTTCAACCATGGTGCTTGATAATAATTAGGATACTGTCTTTTTGTCCTTGTTTCTGTAGCTGATGTAGACCATCTTCCTGCTCTTGTTCTGATACTTCTGGCCGTGCTGGTCCTGATTGCCCTCATCGTGGGCGGAGTTTATCTGTATCGCAGGAAGACCTCTGGCTCTTCTGGATCCTACGAGGGCGCACGTTACAGTCGCACTAACCTCTCCCCATCTGAGGAGGCAGAGAAAAATATCCTGGTGTCGGACATGGAGCTAAACGAGCAGGGGGAATAATGAAGGCTGCTTTATGAGTGACTCGGAAAACTGGCCTGCACACACGAGGACTAATTGAACTGACTTCATGTTTTGTTTCGTTTGGAGTTTTTTTTTTTTTTTTTTTTGTGGTGACATTTAGAAAGCTGTGTGGAGCGCAGCAGATGTCAATCAAACACTAAGGTGGATCTCCACCCTTATTTCGACTGTTGCGTCATACCTGCACACCAACCAGATCAGAGTTAGAATCCACCAGTTTAAAAATCGGCTAAAAGCGGCTAATATGCACATAGTGTTTTTTTTGTTTGTTTGTTTGTTTGTTTGTTTTATTCTTCACGTTAACTCTTTTCGGAAAATTCAGTCTATATCCATGTAGTATATGTTCCGTAGTAAACATCTGGTTCATCATGTTTTTAGTATTGCAAAAAAGAACGACATAAAGTGACAGTTCAGATTTCAAACACACACACACACACACACACACACACACACACACACACACACACACACACAAACAAAACTGCACAATTTGTACCAAAGTGTTATACCATAGCAGTATTTTTGCAGACTGTAACTGTGACGTGGTTCTATTTTTTACTTTATTCGTCTTTTTGATTTGCCTCCAGCTAAAGGGAGAATTAATTTTTGAGTCCGCAAATCATCTGCCTCTGGATTTGCCCTACCCCCCCCCCCCCCCCCATTTTCATGTTGATTTTTTTTTCTTCTCACCTCTTTGCTTTCTCTGTTTCTCTTTATCCTTCCAGCTGAATGCTGGGTGCTGTCTGGATGCGATAATCATAGTGATTAGAGATGAAAGGAATTGATAGCATGTGGAGCGTTTGACAATGCAGAGGCGAGGCAGAGGCGAGGCAGAGACACGGAGAGAACGCTGGGGGTAGAAATGAGCTGTGTGGCTTAAAGAATGAGAGTAATTTAAAGGTCTTTTCAGCGTGGCTGGTGCTAGTTAAAGCACAACTGTGCTGCTGAGATTAGCTGCCGCTTGGCTCGATTTGTGATCTTTTCTTTTTTCAAGTGCTGTTTAGCAATGCATTCTTTTCAAAGTTTACAAAAATGATCTGAGGAATGTGGCACCAGCTACAGCTACTAGCTTGCCGACGTTTTTTTTTTTTCACTCATGAAATATTGATTCATAAAAGTCAAGCTGTTCCTTATCTTTCTAGTCATTCTTGTTTCTTGTTTTTACTTTGTCTTCCTAACATTCAAGGGTTTCATATTCTATGCAGTTGCATTTTTCCCCCTTAATTCTGTTTTCTCTTACTGCTTTTGGCAAAGGCGTGGGGTTGAAAAGGTGCTGCGGCCAACTGTGGAATGTCGAGTCAGCAAGAGGATCAGGTCTGGAACCAATTTTAGCTTCTGAGAAACGAGAGAGAGAGGGAGAGAGAGACAGAAGGAGTTGTCATGAAGAACGAAAAGAAGGGGCAAAAGAGCCTTTAGGTGAACAGGACTCAGGAGATATGTGCAAGTTCAAGTGGAAATGTCTCTGCAGTGCCTCTGGAGGACAGTCTGTGTCATTACATTAAGAACTCTTCTTTGACACGAATAGTTATTTTATGAGCATTTGAACTCTACGTACATGTTATTCGTGTATCTTATAGCACAATAACTGGCCAGTAGTGTGCATAAATATATCAGCTCCGGGCATGGTCTTGTTCATTGTTGGAGACTCCGTCATCCTGAGTCATACTACACTTCCAGAATTTGATAAAAGGCCATTTCCTCAGCAGAGCAACTGCCACGTAGGCGAGTCTCAGTGCACACTGTTTTTTTTTTATAGCCTCCCACTTCATACAGCATTTTGCAATAATCGTTCCCACTTATTCTTTGCAGTTTATCAACTTTTGACCAGGAAAGACATGATATTTCTTAATTTGTTAAATTAATAAAAATCAGAACTGCAAGATCATGTAAATGATTTCATAATTGGTTGAGATTTCGGTCACCACTGTTTATGTATACTAGTCAAGTCAAGTCAAGTCAATTTTATTTATATAGCGCTTTTAACAATTGACATTGTCGCAAAGCAGCTTTACATAATAATACTACAGTATATACATTTTTTTTTTTTTTACTATACATGTTGTTTGAGAACAAAATGGCAGCAGCTCAATGGCATCGTCTTTTTAAGGTTATTTGCAACAGTTCACTATTACAAGAACAGCTAAGGCCAAAGTAGTAAAATCTAGGGCATTTAAGCACCAATTGCTATAGCAAACGCTAGCAAGCAAGCCTACACTATATGGACAAAAGTATTTGGCCAAATCTGTTAATTATTAGCTTCAGGAGTTTCTATCAGCCCCCTTATCCCCAGTGAAGGGCAGTCTTAATGCTTCAACATACCAAGACATCTTGGACAATGCTATGCTTCCAACTTCATGGCAACAATTTGGGGAAGGTCACTTTTTATTCCAACATGAATGCACAAACCAAGCAATATAAAGCCATGGTTTGATTAGTTTGGTGTGGAAGAACTTGACTGGCCCGCACAGAGCCCTGACCTCAACCTCATCAAGCACCTTTGAAATAAACTGGAACGGAGATTGCAAGCCAGGGCTTCTCAGCCAAAATCAGTGTCTGGCTTCATAAATACTCCCACGAATTCACACAGAAACGCTCTAAAATCTTGTGGACAACCTTCAAAGAAGAGTGGAAGCTGTTATAGCTGCAAAAAGGGGACCAACTCCATACTGTATGTACAACTTCCAAATGTATGTATTTAGATACAAAGCCCTTGCAGGTTTGGCTAAAATACTTTTGTCCATACAGTGTACAATGCCTAGAAAAGCAACAAGGTTAGAAAACATGCTATGATTTTAGAAATGGTTAGTGTTTTATTTATTTAACTGAATTTCAGGACATAATTCTTCTGCTTTTCCACATTGACACAAGCTGGCTAGCTAATGCTAGTGTCTTACACTGAGGATACTTAGCTTAATCTTATAGCTAGTGGACTAGCTGGTTATGACCCAAACATCCAACTTGAAATGCTAATTCCTCAGTCTCTTGTTTATTTTTTCCCTTTTAGTGTTTTTTTTTT
>JAAGKR010010974.1:0-20923 GCA_011419295.1 Clarias macrocephalus | reverse complement strand
TGCATGAATTATTATTTCGACTGATCTGTTTCCATATGATTGTTTCCACTTGAGTTGCAGGTTGCAGTGTGGTTTAGCAAAAGAGAGAAAAAAAATGGTGCACCACTTTCTGATCTGGGAAAAATAAAAATCCACTGAAGAGATAAGACCCTAGTCTTAACATCCATTCATTTAAAAGCACAAATTTCTAACATATTAATAACAATATTTGTATAAACAATAAGAGAAAGAGGGTCATTTTCTGCTTTTTAAAAATCCTTAAAAATCCCTTACTACTCCCTTAGATAACCAGTGTTTCAATGTGTGTTCTAGATCATTTAGCTATTAGTTTAAATTCAGGCTAAATAATCAACATATCGAATGACAAAATATACTATAATTACAGTATATACAGTATATACAAAAATCTAAGTAGCATATTTAATTTTATTAAATTAGAAAAAAAGTTACACAAAAATCTAAGTTACACAAGTATATTGAACATCAGAATATACAGTATCTTGAGGTTGAAGTTTTTTTACTCTTCCTCTTTTGGCTTTGCTTTCATTAAAATACAAGGCAGAATAATTCAGCTCCACATTGTTACAGTCCTGTAGGAATGGATATAAAATTATAAGAATACCAAATTACTGAATGACAATGTTTATAACATTATGTATTTATTGTACATATTCTGAATATTTACCTGATTAAAGCTCTTGTCTGTTATGGAACCTTGTTTAGGTTTCACTGTAGAGAAGAGAGTACATTTTATCATATCTGCTCTGAATGCAAATTCTTATTTTAACTATAAATGAATTAAAAAGGATGGATGTCTTTCTTTAACTAATGTAAAATATAATTGTTGGCAAAAATTCCAAGTGGTAAAAGTAACACTGTTTCCCACTGGTGATTAGTATATTTAATAAACTAAAAGACCCAATAAGGTGGTAACTAATTACATGTAATGGAAAAAAATACATAAACCTCATAATAATAATATAAAATTAACTATAGTGAAAACTTACCATTGTTTCTTTCTTTACAGGTTACGACAAAGATCAAAGCAAAGATCACAACCACACACACTCCTAAAGCTACAGCAAGATACATCACTACAGGATCCACAGGTCCTTCTGTCACACAATAAACATCACAATATTACACGCTGAGTCACACAGTATTAAATACAGTGAGTACAGAATGTATTCTACCATGAAAATAAAGAATTCTACTACTTACCCAGTTGTACTCGTGTCCCGTTCCCAAAAATAATCTTCCCACACATGGCCACAGCGCAGTAGTAAGTCCCAGTATCATTGAGACTGAGGATGTTCTTGGAGAAGTTGTACACACAGGTGTGTGTAGAAGAGCCGCTCTCACACTGATGGCTGCTGTTGTGATGAGTGTAAATGATTTGAGGATGGGATTGTGGTGGAGCAGCTCTGAACCAGAGCACTTGGAGTTCTGCTGCTCTGCTCTCAGAGAGAACCGAACACTGCAGAGTCACTGACGCTCCTGCAGGAACCGAGTCCGACACACTGCTCTGTGACACTGAGACACTTAAATCTGGTTTACCTGTTCAGTGTGATATAGACAGTGTGATTCATTTTATAGCTGGACCTTTGTAATATATGCATTATGCAGACCAGAAAGCAGACACAAGAGAACAGTTCAATTCTCAACTTTGGTTTTGAATAGTTTAATACATTATATGGAAAAAAAATGTCCCCTGAACATCCTCTTTCAGAGTTGATCAAGTTTTGTTGCTCTAATAATCTTTTAGCTTTGGTAAAAACATCCAGCATGGCTATGGGGATTTGTGTTCATTCAGCCACAAGAACATAATCATTACATATGAATTTTGGATGAAGATTTTTTTCATCCCGAAGGTGTTCAGTGGCGGTGAGACCGGGGCTTTTTGCAAGACACCAACATATTATTTATTTAGTTTATTCATTTAGTAGTATTTAATTCATTTCTTACAGTCTTGGCAAAAATTGCCTTCATTTAGCTTGCTTTGTGCATAGGGTCTTATAATGTACAGCCACAGCATGTCATATATTGTGTGTTTTCAACTTTGTGGCAACAGTAAGAATCACATATTGGTGTAATTGTCAGGTGTCCACATACTTTTGGCCATATCCTGTCTAACAGCCAAAAAACAGAAATAATCACATAATTGATTAATGCCTAAGCCATAAAATAGAGACAACACCACAGATGATATATTTCTATACATCTAGTGCAGCATTTAAATACAGAGGTCTTTGTGATCTTTATTAAAACATATCAATGGTTTCTAATGTGTCTATTGTATCGAATGTATCTAAGCTGTTAGGTTTCCGTAGCATTAGCACAGCAGAAAAAAAAAAAAACTAAACTACTTTGATGTTTGAAATGTACAAAGACATGATAATATAAATGATAATAATATATAAATCAAAGTAGAATGCATATACAACAATGTCAATTATAAAATCAATAAAAACCAGTTGCATACAATCAAAATTCTTACCTTTCACCAATAAAAATGTTCCTTTTCCATACGTAATTGTAAATGATACAAATCCACAGTAGTACGTGGCTTCATCTGATAGTTGCACATTAGCAATTTGTAAATGTGAGCTATTTTTGTTTTTCTCAATGCTGAATCTCGGGGACGTGAACTTATCAGGTAGTTGACGATCCGTGAGCATTAAAGAAGGCTCATGTCCTATTTTTTGCTTATACCAAACAATAGCTCCAGAGTATTGCACTCGCAATCGAAAGCAACGCAGAGTCACATTATCACCAACATCAGCAGTTATCATTGGATTTGGTTGATGGATATCGTTTATCTGTTCAGAATCTGATAAGAAGAGTTAAAGAATGAAACACAAATGTATTGTAACTCAATTTCACCAATAATACACAGACATTGGCAAGGAAGAAATAATAAAATATGTTTAACTTTTAATTAAAAAAAATATATTTTAAAATAGGAAATAATAACCAATATGCTGGCAATCTGTTACATAAAAAAATGCCTAACCGATAATTTATTTATTTATTTTGTATGTGAAAGAAAAACAAGTAGAGATCAGAAACCCATCAGATCAGAAATCAGCAAACCTATCCACACTTACCAATTTTAGTAAACAGCATCACTGTAGTCCACACGAGTACCATCATCTTTATGTCTGAGGTCTGTGTACAGTACGTCTGCTCTTGGTACACTGTCAAATGATCAAATTGAACTTTGTGAGAAAGCTTTATGACATGAAACTCTGACATCACAGAATTTTCCACATACTGTATAGTACAGTCTTGACTAGTAAGAAAGCAGGAGTAGATACAGTAACTGTCTTTGGCTCCTCCTCAAATATATTACTTAAACAAGGAAGGAAATTACATGCACAACAATTTTAGATTTTTATTTTATATCATTTACATTTTTTTCTGACACTGTTTATCCTTTTTAGTAATAGTTTATCCTTTTTTTCAAACTTGTGGCCAATACTTACTGCTAGAAAATGTATAACCAACATTTAAAAGCAGGTTTTAAGCATACTGGTTATTTTCTATCAAGCAACATATACTTAGATGCAGTGTTGTTTTCTTTTTTTTTTTTTTTTTTCATTTGCACACAGTAATTACTTGAAGTGTCTGCTGTACCTTAATAAGTGTACTGGACCGCTACTGGTTAATAATTGTTGATTGAGAGAGGAAGACGAGCTCACATGCACATTCACATACATAATCATGATACTGTCTAAATTATCTCTCTGGTTTATTATCAAGCTTGACAAATTAGTTATGTTTTCAGCCAAATAACTTGTGTCAAGAACATCTGTTGCATCAACATCAGTCTGTACATGGGCTACAGTATAGGAAATATTGCCACAAAAGGAATGAGAAAGTGCTTGAAAGCATCTAGATGAAATTTCAGATAATCCTAAAAATGTATTAATTAATATTAAGAGTATAATTAAGTACTTTATATTTTTAAAAGACTATTTTCAATAAATCAGGAATAAAAGACAATGTTGTCTGCTGAAATGATTCACAATATAATCCACATAATGGTATGCAGGAAGAGGTTGCAAAAACAAAATGTCTCCTTACATTAAGTGTCAAGAAAAATCATGTAAAGTGTTTTGGAATTTCATGGTTTCCTGCATTAATTCACATAAAATGTCACATGAACTCTGATCTGATCTTCACAAGTAGCCCCCGTGGTTTAACTATGGACTAACCCCATGTTGGGTAGTTCATGTTCATGTGTATATATTCAGGTCCTCGGGCAGACTTTGGAAGTGGTCCCACGAGGTCCATTCATTCTGGTCAATTGAAACACCTGTAATTGGAAGTGGGATTACAGGGCAGGGGCCGGTTTTCTAGGGGAAGTCCTTTGACATTTGGGGCATCTTGGCCAGTGAAAGACGGCTGAATGAGATGGTGAGAATGAGCATGTCTTTTTTGCACACGCGAAAAGCTGTCCTTGCGCGCCACCTGTTGAGACAAAGAGAGAGGTGTATTAACAGATGAAATAATGAAGTAACAATTAAGGAAGGGGCAAATTATGGCCCTGCATTTAAATCAAACTCAAATTAAAAAAAAAAAATTGTCACATACACAATCATATACAGTACGATATGCAGTGAAACGCTTATATAACAGCTCGTGACCATAAAAATCAAGATTATCAGTAAGAAATAAATTATAGAATAGAACAAGAACAAACTATTATAAAAAAACAACAACAACTTTGCTGAAAAAAGATAGAAGAACAAAATATTACATATAGGACATAAAAATATATATTTTTTAAAAAACTTTACAAGCTGTACAAAATATAGAGTATAATGGCTGTACAAATATGGAAAATATGGGAAAATGTGCAATGTGCAAAAGTGTACAAAATAAAATATAATAGAAATGTCCAGGGTGAGTGCAAATATGCATGAATGTTCAAAGGTATAATGTCCATAAATAGACCATAAATGTCTTGTTTGTGAGCAATGTCCAATGTTCCTAAAGTTCAGTGTGCAAAAAGAATATTTTTTATTCCTGTGTGCTGTTTTGGTTGAGAGACTGTATCACCTATGGGAAGAAACTTCTCCTCTCTGTGTTGGAAGCGGAATGGCTTTCCTGACCGCAACAGAGAAAACAGTCCATTGTTGTGGAGGCTAAGGTCCTTTATGATCATCCTGGCCTTGGTCCAACACCGCTTGCTGTAGATTGAGTGCATGTCAGGGAGCTTGGTGTGGATGGTGCTCTCGGCTGATCTCACCACCCTTTTTTTGAGCTCGTCTGTCCTGCATGGTGCTGTTCCTGAACCACGTCATGGTTTTCCCCTCAGGTTGCTATCTATGGTGCAGGAGTAAAAGTTCCTTAGCACCCTGGAGGCCAGTCTAAAGTCCCTCAAGTGTCTGAGGTGGTAGAAATGCTGCCGGGCCTTTTTGACCACAGTGTTGATGTGATAGGACCATGACAGGTCCTGCGTGATCCACTCTCTCCACTGGGCTCTCATTGATGATGATGGGGGTCTGGTAGTTCCTCTCCTGCTTTGTACTGAAGTTCACTATCAACTCCTTTGTCTTGCTGACATTTAGAAGGAGATTGTTCCTCTCGCACCAGTTCTCCAGATTTCCAATCTTCTCCAGGTAGGCTGTTTAATTGTTATCAGAGATCAAGCCCACCACGACGGGGTCATCAGCAAACTTGATGACGGTAGTGGAGTTGGTAGTAGCAGTCGTAAGTGTACAATGAGTACAGCAGGGGGCTCAGAACACAACTTGGGAGGCTCCAGTGCTGAGAGTGAAGAGGCTGCTACATGACCGCCCATTCTTACTGCTTGTGGTCTGCCAGTCAGGAAATTGGAGACCCATTAACACAGAGATGGGCTGAGTCCCCTAGCTTGGTGGTGAGTGTGGAGAGAATTATAGTATTAAATGCTGAACTGTACTCGACAAAGAGCTTTTTAACATAATTTCCTTTCCTAGTCTTCAGGTAAGTGAGAGATCTGTGGAGGAGGTGAGATAGGGCATCGTCTGTAGAGCAGTTTGGACCGTAAGCAAACTCTAAAAGGTCAAGTGTGTCAGGTAGTGAAGAGATGATGAAGTCTCTGCCAGTTGCTCAAAGCACTTCTTCACTACTGAAGTCAGGGCTACAGGGTGATAATTGTTTAGGGAAGCAGCATGAGGTTTCTTGGAAACGGAAACAATGATGGACTCTTTATATCATGTGAGGATTACCGACTAGAATAAGGAAAGTTTGAATATTTTTGTGAACACTAACTATTTCTGTGCTACTGTAGCTGGTCTGTGCAGGCTCTGAGGATTCAACCTGAGATGCCATTTGGTCCTGCTTCTTTCCTGGTGTTCTCTCCTGAAGGCTCTCCTCACGTAATGCTCAGAAATGATGAACGCATTTCTGGTGCTGGAATTCTCTTCTTGTCTGCAGCCGATGGTGCTGCTAGCATTAGCATCGCTAGCATCTATAGCCGCAGCCTCAAAGCAAGCATAGGTATTCAGGTATTCAGCTCGTCTGCCAGAGACATGTCCGTGTTTGTCATACCAGATGTTGGTGCTTTATTGTCCTTAATATCTGCCACTGGCTCCTAGAGTCACTCTGTTGGAGCTGTGACTCTAGTTTCTTCCCATAGCACTGCTTTGCTTTTTTCATTGCAGCCTTGTACAGGTTCATGTCACCCAACACAAGTCCAGTGGTGCAAGATCTTAGAGCATCACAGATGGTTTTATTCACTCACAGCTTCTGATTAGGAAATGTTCTGCTAGTTGTTTTTGTACAGTATCATCCGCTAGGTTCCCGACAAATCCCACAACTGCTTCCGTAGACATGTTAATGTCATCAGAGCTGCTTTGGAACATGTCCCAGGCTGCATCATTGAGTGTGTCCTGTAGCGCGGCCACCGATTGGTCTATCCATCGTGCGACCTCCCTCTTAACGGGAACTTCCTGTTTAAGCCTTAATTTATATTTTGGCTTGAGGAAGAGTGGCATGGACAGATTTCCCAAATGGGGGAAGATTGTGCCTTGTAAATGTCCTTGATTGTGGTGTAGCAGTGATCTAGTGTCCTTTCACCCCTGGTGATGTAGCTGATATGCTGATAAAAGTTTGGTTCCGGTGTTGTGTCTGGTGCTGTGTGAGTGCCTCATGGAGCTTGCATAAGGCAGTGTTTGTGTCCTAGTTTAGGCCCCAGTTTGTATGGTTGGGGAATTCCTTGTCTAATGTGGTGGTCAGTAACACAGGAGCACCTCAGGGGAATCTTCTTTCTCTATTCCCATTCACTCTGTACAACTCAGATTTCGAATACAACTCCTGCCACCTGCAGAAGTTCTCTGATGACTCAGCAGTGGTGGAGTGTATTAGGGATGGATGAGAGTTGGACTATAGAGGACTTCTGGACAGCTTTGTAGAGTGGTGCACCAGAAACCATCTTCTCTTAAACATCAGAAAAACCAAGGAGATGGTAGTCGACTTTAGGAAGGAAAAAACTATGATTAAACCTGTTACCATCATGGGTGAGGAGGTTGGGGTTGGGGCAATTACAAGTACCATGTTGTTCACTTAAACAGCAGATTGGACTGGAGGACCAACACCATGGTCTGTGTATAAGAAGGGCTTAAGCAGACTTTATTTCCTGACAAAGATTAGATTATTCAATGTATGCAGCAGGATGCTGGAAATGTTTTATCAGTTGTGTTGTGGCTAGTGCCCTTTGTAGTGCTGGAGTATGCTGGGGGAGCAGCATCAGTGCCAGGAACAATATAAATAAAAATCATGTGCAAAGCTGAATACATAATTGGACACAAACTTGACAGTTGGGGACAGTTCCCCGAACAAACTCCTGTCAATCGTACAATCACCCACTACATGGTCCCATACAGAGGCAGTGGAGTTCATTCTCTAACAGATTGATCAAAAGGACAGTTCAGGAAATCATTCCTACCATTTGCCACTCCACTGTACAACAAATCAATTTTTGTACTGTGTAACAGTACAAAAATTGTAACAGATGACAATAATGACAATATTCACTGTCACTTCACACACAGGGAGTGTACTTTTTTTTTATATTACTTATCACATCCTTAACAATGTGTTAATATCAGTCAAATAAAAAAATTAATATTAAACTATTGTCATTTAATTAAATTAGTAAATACATTTTAAGTTTTAGAAGAACATCGAACATCAGAATATACAGTATCTTCTGGATGTGGTTTCATCACTCTTCCTCTTTTGGTACTTCTCTCAGTAAAATGTAAGGCAGCGTAATTCAGCTCCACACTGTCACAATTCTGTAGAAAGATATGAAATTAATGTAAAATTATTAGACTTTACTTGTCTGACAGAATATATTAAAATAAAATAAATTTTATTAATATTAAAATATGCTGAATATTTACCGTATTGAGGGTCGTGTTTTTCACAGAACCTTGTTTGAGCCTCACTGCAGAGAGAAATAAATGCACTTTTCACAACACTGAATCACAAAGCAACAATGTTTTCATTCCTTTACTTCTCACAGCTGTACTGCTACAATTCACAGGGTTTATTAATTCAAGCTCTAATAAAGTTATGTTCTTTAGTATCAATATACACAGAGGCTTGTATAGCAGATGCTCTACATACGCTGAATATATATTTTTAATAATGATATGCTTTATACAGTATATGTACTAGTCAGTTTGCCAGATATTAAATCAATATATATCATAAGTGGAACATTTATGGATATGTTATCAATTTGTTGAAATATAGATTTAATAATTAATAAACTGATGCTTTGTGTATATAATGAAAATGCCCTGCTGATTCCTGAAAAATTAATGTTATTGCAGACTTACCACTGGGTTGTCCACAGTTTCTCCTTTTAAAGATGATGGTTTGAGCAAATATCACAAACACACACACGCCCAAAGCTACAGCAAGGTAGATCACTGCCGGATCCACAGATCTCTCTGTCACATCAACAACAAAAAGTTATTGCTTTCTTTCTTTCTTTCTTTCTTTCTTTCTTTCTTTCTTTCTTTCTTTCTTTCTTTCTTTCTTTCTTTCTTTCTTTATTATAATTATGTGTATTTTTATAAACACTGCTCAAACATAAATTATGCATTTCACTTACATGTTTAACTGAATAAGGTTTACATTTTAATTGCATGATTTATTTATTTATTTATTTATTTATTTATTTATTGCTATTTTGTTTATTCATGTATTATTTATTTTTATTTGATTTTATTTAAAACTGGATTTTTTTTGCCATACCAAATCCATTATATAACACTGATCATAAAACTTATTAAATAAAACATAAAACAATATTTGAATCTATTTTACAGTATCAGCTATTTGCTCAGGTTTATGCTAAACTAACAATTTTTTATGTAATTGAAATAAAAAAAAAGATTTATTTTGTTTTTGGGAGAATAGACATATTTCTAATGAATCAATACTGTGGCAGAATTTGTATTGCCTGACACAAGTGTATATATTGAGGTAAAAAAAAAAAAAAGAATATATTAAAAATATAAATATATATATCAAAAAATGTGTCCTTACCCAGTTGTACTCGTGTCCCATTCCCAAAAATGATCTTCCCGCACACGGCCACAGCGCAGTAGTAAGTCCCAGTATCATTGAGGCTGAGGATGTTCTTGGAGAAGTTGTACACACAGGTGTGTGTAGAAGAGCCGCTCTCACACTGATGGCTGCTGTTGTGATGAGTGTAAATGATTTGAGGATGGGATTGTGGTGGAGCAGCTCTGAACCAGAGCACTTGGAGTTCTGCTGCTCTGCTCTCAGAGAGAACCGAACACTGCAGAGTCACTGACGCTCCTGCAGGAACCGAGTCCGACACTCTGCTCTGTGATACTGATACTTTCACATCTTCGTCATCTGTTTAGTGTAATATAGAGTGTAAAAGCTTGGTTTTTTTGTTGTTTTTTTTTTTGTAGACTATATGTAGACGCTAATAGTACATGGAAAATGCAAGTTTCTTGATGACATTGTTTTATAACAACTTTAAAGAATAATTGACCTTTCAGGACAAACAAACAAACAAACAAACAAACAAAAAACGACTAATACTGGATCATTCTAAAGTTTTTTTTTCACTTTTTTAAAAATTTATTGTAAATCTACCTTTCATTACCAAATGTATCTTTTCCTGTCAAGATCTAACAAGAATGTAATACACAAACTTTATTTAGTATGCACTATTAAGCATATAATTTTTTACCTAGTACAAAATAAAAGTACACATTTAAGTAAAACTAACAAACAAAAATGTAACTTAACCATAAAGAAAAATTAAGTGTCTATTAAAAATTTACCACATATATATACACACACTGTGTGTGTGTGTGTGTGTGTGTGTGTGTGTGTGTGTGTGTGTGTGTGTGTGTGTGTGTGTGTGTTTTTTATTAAATACATAAATTGCAGACATAATAATTAGAATCTAGTATAGATTAAAGTTTTTACCTTTCACTGATAAAAATGTTCCATTTGTAAACCTTGTAAAAAAGTATATGTATCCACAGTAATACATGGCTTCATCTGATGGTTCCACCTTAGCTATTTTTAAATGAAAGCCTTGTTTTTCTTTCTCGATGCTGAATTTTGGTGGGTTGAACCCATCTTCATAAATGGGTTCACTTCGAACTTGAACTATTGCATGAGGTGTTTGTCCTATTTTTTGTTTGTACCAAATGATGGAATCAGTGTTGTCCTGTTTCAGTCGAAAGCAGTGCAGAGTCACGTTATCACCAACACCAGCAGTGATCACAGGGTTCGGCTGATTGCTATTGGTGCTGTTTGTCTGTGCAGAACTTGCTGTTAAGAGTTAGAGAACAAAGCGTCACTATCAAATTTATCAAACTTTTATTCCCAATTAATACCAACCATACACAAGTGTTATTTTTTAGAAAACTATCAAATCTGATGATTAAACAGTTGTACCAAATCTATGTTAATAATTTCCCCCCAATACTGTCATGCAAATTATTGGAATCAAATCCATGTACACTCACCAAATTTATTAAAAAGCCTTAGGATAATCCACATCACTTGTAGTACGAGGCCTGTGTAGGGCATGGCTCCTGTTACCCAGCTGTGAGATGGTCAAACTGAGCACTACTTACCTTCAGATAAAGATTTATGATGGGAACCTCTGACATCACATTATTTCCATGTACAATGTAGACTAGCAAGATAGAAGTAGATAAGAGACTGTAGCTCCTCCTTAGACCCTTCACACTTTTTTGAAATACGTAAAACCTAAAGATTCAATAGAAAATAAAAAACAAAAATTCTAAATAATAATAAAAATTAAAAAAAAGAAAGTGAAATGAGGTGCACAACCACTTTTTGGTATATTGATTTATCTGAGGATGTTAAGCAAATTAATATCCACCTATTTTATTTATTTACTTTTTTTTCTATTTAAGCTACTATCAATTCCATCAACAACACAAAACTTTCAACTGATCTTTTGTCAAACAAGTTCAAAGTATCAAACCTTCTTTCTGACTGTATGATAATATATATGAATCATGATATTATATAAAGTATTAATTAAAAATAAAATAATTTAAATAAAGTTAATTAAAGAGTTAAATAAATATTACAAGCAAATGAAATTAATAAAAACATGGAACGACACACATTTTATAAAGTGAAGCAATTAATTTAAGTAGTTCAATCTTTTTACTAAATAGCTTAGAACTTTTCCAATAACATTTCCAAGTCATACTATTATATATATATATATATATATATATATATATATATATATATATATATATATATATATATATATGCCCATGATCCTGTCAAGTTTACTGGTATATAACTGATAATCAATGTTATTTAATTCACATTGCTGTGATGTTAATGTTATGTCTCTTCGGTATATATATATCTATCTCTATATATATATATATATATATATATTTAAATATGTATTAATGTTATGTCTCTTCGGTCTATATATCCTAGCTCCTATCCCAGATTTGGAATAGGATTTGGAAATGCCAGTTAGGCTAATCTGAACATCTTTTAACTGTGGAAGGAAACTGAAGCACCCAGAGCAAACCCACCAAGCACAAGAAGCACATGAAAACTCCATGCACGAAGACCCAAGGAGGAAATCAAGGCCGTAGCACAAACCACTACACCACTGTGCCATCATCATATATGCGGTATGTGTACTGTATGAAGTTCATTTAGAGATGTGTGCAGGTACTGCATTTTTCTCCCACAGTACAAAGACATGCAGATTAGGTTAATTAGCGTTTCCAAATTGCCTGTAATGTGTGAATGCATGTGTGAATGTTGACTGCCCTTGGGTTAGAGAGGAATTTTGAATTCAGCCTTATGTTTGAAGTAAATAAGAGATCATTGATGGTTCAGAAGCTATTCCGAAGGACATCAGAAGCTATTTTAAGCAGTCAAAGTGTTGTTTAATATGATATAACGTTATCAGATGTTTTTTCACCCATGGTACTGTCACCCATGCTGAAGCCCACAGTTAGTGTACAGTAACTGTTATTAGAGCACCTGAGATGTGGAGAGATAAATATAGTTAAATGTCCCAGTGATGTTACTGTCCATTATCATCACTCGTGGCATGCTTTTCATCCAATCAGACGGTTTGGATGGAACTAACTGTTGCAAAAACATCATCAAAGTGTGAGGACACACAAGGAGTGTATGATTACCTATAATATATTTTTCATATGGGACTTGAACAAGTGATAAAATTGTTGACATTTACAGATGTTTACTTTCACATGACCATAGCAAAACTTTCTACCTTGATGGTGTCCAAGCATTGTAGCAGTGGATTATATAGAGAAATAAAGAAAATTTTTACTTTTTGTAAATTGTGTTCTTTTATTCCCTGTTTCACTTAAACTCTAATTGTATAATCAAAGTCAGCTTGCACGGTAAACATGGATTAATATTCAGATTTATGCATGTCTAATACTTTTTCTGAATTATGACAATAAACTAATGTAAGTTGTGTGCGTCAATTTGATTGGAGGTTTATTCAGGCCTAAATGTGGCTCTTCCTTCAACAGAGTCAATCACCAGTCACTCACTTTCTCTCTCTCTCTCTCTCTCTCTCTCTCTCTCTCTCTCTCTCTCTCTCTCTTATCTAAATAAAACAATATCAAACATGATGCAGGATTCAAATAATTTAATGAAATTTAATGAATCAAAGTGAACACATGAAATGAAAGTCGCTCAAGTTAATGTATTACAGAATTTCACAATATTTAGTTTAATGCAAATACGCTTAACTGTATACATACATGTAGTTTATATACGTGTATAGTAAAATTAAATATACTGTACCGCATACTGAATATTTTTCATGTAGTTTTCCTACAATTATCAGCAAATTAGTCTTTGTTTTAGTTTGTAAAGTGTGAATTCAAAACTTCTGTGTGTGTGTTTGTGCGTGTGTTTGTGGTTTTGTATTTCTGTTTGCCCCCTCACACACTGCAATGCTGACCGCCCAAGTCACAAACACCATCAGTTTCTCACCTCTCAAAATTTCCACAGGATGTGAGACTCTTTTTTTGTCTCAATCCACAGCGTTGTTTCTTTCTCTTACAACATGATGCAAAATTAGAAACATCTCCAGACTTTAGACTGAAGTGTAATATTGTCACTCCTTTGATCAAAAGCATACAATTTCACCCCGCACATCTGATCTACACATACATATAACAGCATGTACTTGTTTTGTAAGTCGTTGAAAATAACATTATTTACACAGTCAGTGTATTTGGTTAATTTTGATAATGGCCATGACAAGTTTTGTACATTTGTACATTATGTAGTTGTGTAGGTATAATCCAGTGGTGTTGTGTATGTGTGTATAGTTTGTGATAGACTCCACACACACACACACACACACACACACACACACACACACACACACACACACACACACACACACACTTTTGGCAACAAAAGTAAGTACACCTTAAGTGATGACATCTGTACATCTCTAATCATGCAAAGTCACATGTCCTATTCATCATGTCCATGTCAGTGGTCAAGTATGTCTCCAGACCTGAAGTCTATTGAGCACCTGTGGGGCATCCTCAAGCGGCAGGTGGTGGAGTGCCGTGTGCCTAACATCCAGCAGGTCTGTGATATGGAGGAGTAGAAGAGGATCCCAGCAACATATGCAGGTCTGGTGAATTCCAGGCCCAGGAGGATTAAGGCCATGCCAGATAACAATGGTGCTCACACAAAATATTGACTCTTTGGACACAAAATATTGACAGGTTTGACAGATTCTCTTAGGTTGTACTCATTTTCGTCTGCCAGTTATTTAGTCAATAAGGTCTGCATGTTAGTTTATTGTTATTTTTAGAGGACAGTAAATCTGTACTGCTATACAAGCTGAACATTGACTCCTCCAAAGTATATTCAAGTTTCATTCTATAAGGTCTATAGTTTTGTCCCTTGACAACATATCATAAAGTGATTGCAGAAGTATGAGGGGTGTACTTACTTTTGTGAGATACTGTAATATTCATTTATTCATGCAAATTAAGTTTGTTTGCTTTTATTCACTGGCTTGCTGTTCCGTATAAAGTTCTCTGCTCAGGTAAACAGGAAGGTACGGTGAGCAGAAACCACACTGATTGTTCCACACAACTCTCACCTTTACCTTTCCAGACCTAACCTGTGTGTGCATTGTATATATTTTTTCAAGCTTCTTAAAACAACAAGAGCTGTGAAAAGTGCAAAGTGACCTAATATTTCATCCCTCATTGGGTTTTTTTAAAAAGAACAAAAGAAACATATCTATGTACCCAACTTAATGAAATCTATCCATCCATCCATCCATCCATAACCTCAATAAAGTAAACAGCAACAAATACTACAACAGGCAAAATTCACTGATCAGAGGATTTTTAAAAAGGTGTTATAAAAGCATGAATTTTGTCAAAGTAAATGTAATTACATAGCCAGTTGTTACTGAACGGGTTCCCTTATATAAAATACAACACATGCGCACATCAGGCTGAGAACCAGACACAACTCAACACAGGCCACACTGAACTTCCTGATTAGAGGCTTGTGGGCGGAGCTACTTATAATCCACCACCCCAAAAATTTATTATGTTTTACCTTATAAACTGCTAAATCACTGCCGAACAAAAACAATTTCTCATCTCTATCATTTATAATGTAGTCCTGAAGATTAATAATTTTGAAGGACCATTTTGCAGCTAATTTTCGCCACATATTTGTCTCTCATTTCCAATACAATCAATGTACTTGAGAAGTTTCAGATGAATGTATTTTTCATTCAGTGAGTTGTAAATGCTAAAGCAGTAAAACCACAAAATACTAATAAAAACGTATTTTAAAAATCTGAAACAGATTAAACATAGAACCAGGTGCAGATGATGCTGGATGCTGAGTGGTTGGAACAGACAAGAGGGGAAATGAGGTCGCTGCTGAGATTGTCACATAAAAATCCAGTTTTTGAATTGTTTTTAATTAAAAGTAAAGTAAAACTTTAGTTTTTCTATGTAGTCTACATAATTAAATTTAATAATTTAATCAAATCATATATCAGGAAATAAATAAATAAATAAATAAATAAATAAATACCAAGTAAAAAATGCAGTTTCATATGGCAAAAAAAAAAAAAAATAATAATAATAATAATAATAAAAAAAATCTAATTTCGACATGACTTAAAGCCACAGCACCATCCTGTGACCACAGTTTAAACCCAGTGTAACCATGAAAATTCTCCTACTTTACAATTAAGGCCTATGTGGGTAATACAGTCACTTTTTAAATTTTTTTAGTAAAAAATTTTTGTAGGCTTCTTCTTCTGAGACTTATGTAGGTAATAACAGTACACACGATACACAGAACTTTCTTTACAGTTTCCATACTTTAAACTTTATGTTCTATACTATAACTTCACACCGACTCCATCTAGCGACACATTGTTTTTTGTTTCTTGTTACTTTTAGTTTTTAGTGACCTTGCATACTAGACACTTAAACATCACACACTCAGTAATGTGAAAAAAATATATGTTTAATTAATGACACCTTCAATGTGTATTATTAAAAAGTGCAAGAAGTGTGAGAAATCTGACGAAAGTGCAATGAGAATAAAAATGTGTTGCTGTCCATGGTGTTGAAACAAAGAAAAAGTCATACTGCAGGAAGCCACTAGAGGGCATTAGAGACATTTTAGCATAAATCTCTGTAACACTGTGCTAAATATATATATATGTATATATGTATATATACAGTATATAGTAAACAGTCATAGAACATTGTAATGCATCTATACATGTGAATGTTTACACCTAAGACTATAGCAGATAATAAAATAACTAAATTACCTGAAATATCTAATCCATTTTTGTTTTTGAATAGTTTGGTACATAGATATGTTTCTTTTGTTCTTTTTAAAACCCCATGAGGAATGAAATCTTAGGTCACTTTGCACTTTTCACAGCTCTAATGAGGAAGTTCAGTGCAAGTTGTGTTGAGCTGCTGCTGGATTTCAGACCGACACGTGGAGGGGTGAAGACTTTGTGACTTACACATGAACAGTAATGTTGGATATCAGCAGGGTATTTCATTAGTAGCACAGCTTCTTAGTAATAAAGCTGATTTTGGTTGCTGGCTGGTGGGTGAGGATGGTCATGTGATCCCTTTTAGAATGTGATACATTTAATGATTCTCTATATGTCCACATTTATCTTACCTTATCTTCAGTTTGTTTTCTTGGTGTGGAATAAACCAGTTTCTTTCTTTCTTTTTTTTTATTGTACCCATTTAAACAAATTTTGGCATAAAAATGGTACATTGTCATTATTTTTCCTATCCGAAACCCATGGGGATGCAAACTTTTGCATTTGGTTTTAAAGGAAAGTTGACTGTGTGATTTATTATTATTGTTTTCCCAGCTCTTGATCTCAGTATAGATGCAGAACACACGCACACGTCTGCTCTGAAAAGTTAAAGGGATTTATACTGCAGAGCAAACCAGTACACATATACACAAAACATACACAAAACTTAACTTTCATGAACATAATTAGGATGAATAAAAGCTGAGTAGATGACTGTATAAATAAAATTATATCTGATGTTTTACAAAATAATTGAACATGTTTTTATGTGTTTAGATGAGATTATATTGCAGGGTGAACACTGTTGCTTTATATTACACAAGTATATAAAGTGTGGATATGTTTCTAATTTTGCATATTGTTGTAAAGCAACAGTGTGGCCTGAGACATATATAAATAACCTCACTTCCTGTGGAAAGTTCGAGTTTTGAGAGGCGAGTAACTGATGGTGTTTGTGAGAAAAGTGTCTCAGGCGGTCAGAGCGGCCTGCAGAGAGGAAACCCTCAAGGCTTCAGTGTGGAAAGGGGCAAAATGACAAACAGAGCTACAAAACCACAAAAACCACCTCCACACCTTACAGACACAAATATTAAATAATAAAATATTTGTCTTTCTTTTCTCTGATTCTTCAGTTAAGCTCAGTTTCAGAATACCTGCCCCAAATGTATTGTAGTTTATGACAGATCATTTTAATATTTCTGTTTTGAGTCTTTAACGTCATGATATGACTAAGATGGGGTGGAGAGAAAGAGAGAGGGTGAGAGAGTGAGAGAGGGTGAGAGAGAGAGAGAGAGAGAGAGAGAGAGAGAGAGAGAGAGAGAGAGATGATTGGTTAGAGTCACAAAATGGTGAAGGAGGAGCCAAATTCAGACCTGAATAAAGCTCCACCCATACCAACATCTTGTTCATTGTTGTAATTTTGAGATGTTGGTCATTGTCAGCTATCATTGAAGAAAAAGGAAGTTTGTAGGAACTTAAAGTTTAAAAACCTCCCTTTATTTTCTCTCTCTCCTTACAGAGAAACATTCAATTGAATATTTATGTTATATACATTATATGTATATAATAGTATGTAGTATATAGTATAAATAGTATGTAGCCACCTGACCATTACATCCATGTATGGGTTTTCTACAAATTATTGCCAAATACTTCCATGCACATAACTGTCTACACTGTCTTCTTATGCTGTAACATTACAAGTGAATGAACACAAATCCCCAAAGTGGCACTCCAACATCTAATGCAAAGCATTTCCAGAAGGTTGGTGGTTATTATAACAGAAAATGGTGACTAAATCTTTTTTTCCTTAAACTGTTGCCACAAAGTCAGGAGTACACAATTGTGTATAGAATGTCTTTGTATTATATAACATTAATATTTTTCTTCACTCTAATTAAGAGGCCCAAACCTGATTTAGATGACAGTGCCTCTGTGCACAAACTGAGGTCAAAAGGGTTCAAATTAGTGGTGAAGAACTGGCTTGCAAAAAAGCACTGAACACTCCTGGTGTAAATTTTAATGCTGCCTCTATAGGACCTTGGTATTTTTATTTGTGGATGAATGACCATTATTTTGGGATGTTTGGCATAGGATGTTAAGAAAAGCTGTATGGGTGTGAACATCAGCTATCCAAATACTTTTTGGCATGATGTAGAACTGCTTTTTTTTCGAGTGTGAGATAGCAGAGAAAACATACAGTAACATGGCAGGACAGGACTTTTATTTTGTAAAATAAAGGGGATAGGACATGGCTGGATTAGGATCTAACAGTCTCAATTCAACTGATTATAGAAAGTCAGAGGTTACATAAAAATTTACAAAAACACATGGACACTATCAGGAATTAGTCACAAAGGAATATTTGTTTTGCTCAATGGTAGTACTTTTTAAATAAAATAATAATAAAAAAAAATGTGCATGGAGTTTATATGTTCTCCTTTGCTTGGTGGGTTTCCTCCGGGTACGCCGGTTCCCTCCCACAGTCCAAAGACATGCAGATTAGGCTGATTGGTGTTCTCAAATTGCCTATAGTGTGTAAAAAAAGCAAGTGTGTGTGTCTTGTGTCCAGGATCCCCGGCCTTGTGCCCTAAGTCTCCTGGGATTGGCTCCAGGCCTTCGTGACCCTGTTTACAGGATAAAGAGGTATAGACGATGAGATGAGCGAAACTTAAAAAATGAGAAATTGCTTTAGCTTAACAAATTATTTGCAGAATGATAGAAATTAAATTAATATCAATATGAAACTTATTTTATTTTATTTATCATAAATATTAAGAAACAACATTCCAGTCATCGTTAAAATAATAATATGGATCATTATGGCAATTAGACTTTAATGTTTAATTAAACAGATACATTTTAAAGAAAAATGTTTTTCTTTTCTTTATTAATTCTACATTGATTAGCCAGTTTATTTTGTTGAACTATTAATAGTAGTGTAAGGTTTATGGTATAATAATAATAAAAAAATGTCTTACAGAAATCAGGCTCTTTGCCTGATGGGCCACATGTGCAGTGGACTGTGGTGCCCTGGGTGTTCTGGAGTCTTTCTATCACGGTCACCACTGATGTTGATGCTAAATCGGTTGGCTACACAGTATATAGCTCTGGCAGTGTTATCTGTGTTATTTAATTAAGTATGCTAAAAAAAAAAAAAAAAACTTTTTTATCATTTTATTGTACTGTAAATTAAGTACATAAACCACAGGGTTTTAATTACTTAGGATTATTATATTATACAATTATTAATTTAATTAAGAGTTAAACATAAATCCAATGTTTAAAAATAATAAAAAATATATATAATATTAAAAATATAGCTTAATTTGTTTAACATCATAAACAATAAGTAAGTAAATAAACAAAACAGGAGTCGTAGGCCTCATTTCACAGTCCCTCTTCTTAAATCATCCTGGTTTAAAAATGTTTATAAAGTCTATTATCTACAATACTGTGCATGTCCTAGTCTAGAAAAAGTCAGAAAAAATACACCAAAGGTGTGTGATGTCAGAGTTTCACGTCATTTGTACAAAGTGAGATGTGGCCAGTTTGACGAACCTTACAGAGTAGAAAGAGGAGCCGTGATGTTCACAGACCTCAGGCTGATGATGATATTGTGGATGACAGTGATGATTTTTAATAAAATTGGTAAGTGTGAATGTTCATCATGTGTACAATGTTATGATAAGGATAAATTACATAAATACATTAAAATGTTATTATTGGGTGTTGAGAACCATTTTAAGGGGATCAGAACTTTTACATTCTAGCTAGTGAAATTCATACATTTATAGCTGTAAAATGACTTAAAAAAGGCATGTTTTAATACATTTTAGTAAAGATTGACATTTTCTTCTTTTTAATACTGATCTAATACAGATAAAACTTATGTCTTTAAATATGTTTTATCTAAAGTTGTTTTGTTGCATTTGAAATTTTACTGGAAAACATACAATATACATTTACTGTATATTCAACCACACAAATATATTTATCTGTCTGCTAGCTCACCTTTTGTACCTGACTGCTTTGGTAATTAAGGCTATTAAGCAAGTTGCATTTACCTTAATAATGTCAATAATATTTAAGGAAAATAATATATTGTTTTCAAAAATATTACAGAATAAAAAATAATAATAAAATTTATTTTTTATGCTTATTTGATAAAACATTTACATTAGACTCTGCACAGACGTATGATGTCAATCAGCCGAACCCACTGGTCACGGCTGATGTTGGTGATAACGTGACTCTGCGCTGCTTTAGACTGAAAGAAGAAACAGCTGGAGCCATCGTTTGGTACAAACAAAAATTAGGACACGAGCCTCGTGTAATGGTCACAATTCAACAAGAACCCAGTTTTGAAGATGAGTTCAAGTCACCAAGATTCAGCATCGAGAAAGAAAAAGTGAGCTGGCATTTAAAAATTGCTAATGTGGAGCCATCGGATGAAGCCATGTATTACTGTGGATTTAGACATTTTTTAACAACTTTTGGAAAAGGAACCTTTTTATC
>JAAGKR010010973.1:7085-20923 GCA_011419295.1 Clarias macrocephalus | reverse complement strand
TATACTGAAGAAGGCTGAACAAAGATCAATCACAGTGAAGTATTTGGCTTCGGGAGGGACATTGGTTAGCAGTGTGTGTGGATTTGGAACATCTGCTGGATAATCCTCTGTTATACTATTAATTGCTCGTAAATCATGCACGAGACGCCATTTATTTTTGCCTGGCTTGATCACGGGAAAAATCGGATTATTACAGCAGCTAGTTGTTTCTTCTAACACAGCTGCTTTTACAAGGCCTTCAATAGTGGCTTTTATACCCGCTTCTGCCTCAGGTCGCAAAGGATATTGTCTTATCCTGGGCAGTTTAACATTTGGTTTGAGTTGTACTCGAATTGGGCTGGCTGATTTAATTAGGCCCACGTCCGTATCATGTTGAGACCATAATTCAGGCGGGACCTGACTTTCCATTTCCCTATAGAGCTTACCTTCAACAGTCTCAACTGCTTCAGTTGCTGATGCCATGTTTGCCTGTGGTTTGTGGCTAATAACAACTTCCTGAGGAACACCAATCAAGCTATTACCACACAATACTTTGATATAATTCTTATCGGCAGAATGAAAAATCAACGGATTTATGGTTGACTCCCACTGGACCTCTTTAGCTCTCTTCATCATTGGTCCTAAGTCCTTTGACCTGTAATCTCTTCCAACATACAATGTTACATGGGGAACAGAATCAGTTACATTGAACCACCTTTTCACAAAATCACACTCTTCTATGCTGATAGCTGCTCCTTGCCGACCTATGATGTTGTACTGTGTAATTAACTCAACCTTGCGCTCTTTTGTTGCTTCCTGCCATGCTTGTTCTAAACCAGCATCCTTAGTCGGATCATACACCATTGTACAGTGAAAGTCTGAAGTAGGTAATTGTGCTTCAGGAATCTGTGCTTGAATAAACTTTCCCCACTTATGGATAACTTTACTTACATCCCTTTCTAGCTGTCCTATCCAAAACACATTCGCTTGCGGCTCAGTCATTATCATTTGATTTTTACACCATTCATGTCAACATACACTCCTTCAGGAGAACACCATATCTGCAATCCTAATTTACACAATGCATCTCTGCCCAACAAATTAACCGGGGTCTGACTTGAAACTAATACAGGTATAGTCACACTTTTATTGCTAGTCTGTAGACGGACTGGAGCGGTCATAGGAATCAATTGCTTTTGTCCCGAGAATCCTACTGTCTTGGCAAATTTCCCAGACAAGGGGAGATGTGAGGCATGACTTAAATTTAAGCACGTATAAACCGCTCCTGTATCAACTAACATGGGTGTATTTTTACCGCCTACCTCAATGTGTAACATGGGTTCTTGTTCAGCATTAGTTGTTAAAATAGGCAACTGATTCTCCCCCGTAGGATTCTCTGGGCACCCCTAATATCCGAGCTTTGGACCCCCCCATGGGTTTACTGGGCCTTGAACCTGATCTCGAGGAGGCTGCTGCCACCCCCCTCCCATCACACCCCTCGGGGGCTGGGGCCATGGATGTGTGGGGCACCTTGATCGGTTATGTCCAGCCAGCCCACACCCCCAGCATACGCCTGGTGGAAAGTTAGCATAAGCGTCTCTTTGTCTCCCTCTGGCGCTGATTACTTCTCCACTCTTTCTGCCTTTGCGGGTAAACATTGATGACTGGTGCAGACATCTGGTGTGAGTTTGGGGGTAGGGCTGCTGGTGCTGTCAGCGCTGTGCCTGCAGTTGGCTGGATCATGGGTGAAGGATTGCCTGGGGCCCCCCCAGACCCTTCCTCAGCTGTAATTAGAGTAGCTTGAATCTTTTTCTTTTTTTTTTTAGTCAGTTCTTCAAGCTGTAACTGAGCTAGTTTCCGTTGTAGCTCTTTCTCTTGAGCTTTCAACTTCTGCTCATTTTTTCTGTACTGTTCAACAGCATGTGAGACGTGATCGCAGAACTCTTTGTGTGACTTTGAGGTTAAACCGACCACATCTTCCAGTTTACTTTTTACAGGCTGAGGCATGGCATTTACTATAGTTTGTCTAAACAGCGTAGACAACAAGGCATCCCCTTCAGGGTCACTTTCTGTCTCTTGCTTCCACTTCTTTAACTGTCTTTGTATGTACAGAGTTGGGTTCTCTGTTTCGTCCAGCTGGTCACCCTTTAATGCCTTTGGGTCAACTCTAAAAAATTCTTCCACAGCATCAAGAACCATGCTCTTTCATGCTAAACTACCAAATTCGTACTGGGCAGAGGCTGTAGTTACTGCAGCTTATACACAGAATTATACTGTCCACATGTGCTATCGGTTGTTTAATGAAGAGAAAAAAAAAAGATTCTAATTCGTCGAGATGTGATCTTCAATGAGTCAAACTTTGACTGGAAACAAGGAGAGGTCACACCTTGTATGAATAATGATGTTATCTTGAAAACTGATGAGCAAAAATCACCGTTAATGAAAGTGCTAAAAAACGTGTAAGGATCAGAAAAATGCACAAGAGGTATGGATATAATGAGTATGTTGACCTGGTGATTATGCTGCTGTTACACAGAACCAAGCACCTTGAAGAAGGCAATGATGAGTGCTAATGCAAAAGAATGATAGGAGGCGTCTAATTTTGAATATGAATTACTGCTGGAAAATGAGACGTGGGATTTGGTGGAATTACCAAAGGATCGAAAGTCAAACATCAGAATGATGGACGAGTGGAGAGATATACAGCAAGTGCTTGATATTCACAGAAGGAGGGCATTGACTATGATGAGACTTTTTCACCTGTGGTAAGATTTAGCTCGATTCGTACTTTGCTGCTCTTTGCTGTCCATAATAACTTGCATGTGCATCAAATGGATGTTGTAACTGCTTTCCTAAATGAACACTTGGATGAGGAAATCTACATGGAACAACCTGAGGGATTTATCATAACAGGAGAGGAAAATCTGGTGTGCAAACTAAAGAAGTCAATCTATAGACTAAAACAATCTCAAAGCTTTCACAGAGTTTATGAGAGACATCCAACACAGAAAAAACGATATTCCTCCATCAAAAGCATTACATTGAAGCCATCATTCAAAAATATGGTATGCATGATGCTTATCCGATTGCAACTCCTGCTGGTGCAAATGTAAAGCTGAGAAAGAGTGATGGTGTCAGTAAGCCTGTGAACTCAAGTACTTACCAGTTCATGGTAGGTAGTCTGCTGTATGCTGCAATGGCCACACGACCAGTGGCGGCTGGTGCAAATTTTTTTTTGGGGGGGCCGCAATTAAAAAAAAGTTAAACTTTTAATACTCGCCTATAAATAGCCATTTATCAGGTGATTGCGCATCATTACTACTAGTATAAAATCACATTGCATTCTGTCAGCAGCTCCGCTCGCCATAAGAAGTGCTGGAAAACTTGTTGAGAATGGTCCAATCACATGAGCCCAAATATTTTAAAAGAATATTGATTCACTAAGGAGGGTTCGGGGCGCAACCCTCCCACTGCGCCCCAAGGATGATTTGAAAAGATCCAATTAGAGCTCAGCCTCAGATCACATGCTTTTCAAAAGTTTATGTGCCTACATAGACACTCGTTTGTCCGGCGCCCCGCGTACATGAACACAAATGAAAGTAATACAGTTTAGAGTTTTTTAAATTTTAAATAAATTATATTAAGAAATGCAGTGGAATATTGTGACTAAATGACTTTATTTCATTATTAAAATTAATAATTGTTATGTTAAATAATTACATGTTAAAGTAGCATTCTTCTCTGCCTATCTTTAAGGGGGTTGGTGCCCCTGTGCCCCGTATTGACAGGCCACCACTGCACACGACCTGACATAGCACAAGCAGTGAGTGTTGTATCAAAGTTCAATGCAAACCCAAATGCTGCACATCTGACGGCGGTGATGAGGATTCTGAGGTACTTAAAGGGTACGCTGAAACTTGCACTCAAGTATGAGCAGTCAGAGTCTGGAACCTTGATCGGTTTTTCAGATGCTGACTGGGCTGGAGATCAGGACGATCGTCGTTCGACAAGAAGTAATGTGTTCTTACTGAGTGGAGGGGCTGTGAGCTGGCTCAGCAAGAAGCAGTCAACTGTTGCTTTATCGACAGCAGAGGCTGAGTATGTTGCACTAGGTCAAGCAGCTCAGGAGAGTACCTGGCTTAGGGGACTACTACATGATCTTGGAATGGATGTTACAACTGTGATTCAGGAGGACAATCAAGGAGCAATTGCAATTGCAAAGAATTCAGTTGATCATTCACAAACCAAGCACATTGACATTCGCTACCATTACATTCGTGAATGTGTGCTTAATGGACAAATAGAACTGCAATACTGTCCTACAGTTGAAATGAAGGCAGATATAGTGACCAAACCATTGCTAAAACAGAAGTTTGAATATCTTATAATATTATATATTGGACTTTGTTTCATTAAATTTTGTGTTTAGTCTAATATTAAACAGACTGCACTGTGTTTAGTGTTAAATATTCATGTTGAACAGTTAACATGGTAAAAGAACAAAGGAAGAGATCTTGTGTTAGTTCTATTTAGCTTTTTTTTTACAGTAATGTAATTTATTGTAACAAGACTATTGAAAATTAACTGGGATCGTGTAGTACAGTAATTTGCCAATAGGTGTTACTGTCATATTTTTCTTTCAGTCAGTGTGTTCTGTCTTTTCTTATTATTCTTTTCTCTCTCTCTCTATGTTGTGTATAAGTAAATAAAAAATTCTAACACCCCGGGCTTTGTGAAACACCAACCACTGAGCCACCAGTGCTGCCAGAACAGGCTCACTAATGGAATTACTTCCAGTTCACTTCAACTTCTCTTTTTATTTTTTATTACAAAATCTATAATTTCAAACAATGTGGAGTCTTGGTTGGCCTGCGGGGATAACATCTTACTAGCTCTGTTGGACTATTGGAAAAACTCTGAGCTGTTAGAGACTCTACTGGTGGAAACTGTTACTCCTTTTATGATGGTGTGCAAAGAATGACACTGTACAGGAGCGGGCATGACACTAGTGTCAGGTGGATGTGTCACTGGAGTTTTTGCTATTTAATTTGGAAAAGACAAGAGTTGATCAGCATGGCATCTCCTTTCCTCACAAGCTCCTATATCCACAGTGATTCTGGACCACTTTGAGCAGTCACCACAGCTGATGTCTATCTCTCTCTCTTCCTATAATCTTGTGCCAGCACTGAATCACCAGCCTCAAACTGTCTCGGCTTGAAACTATCAGCTCGGCACGGGACTCGAGAGTTCTGTAACGAAGCTGAAACATTGAATTTCATTGCAACTAGGCATGTGTACAGCTGATGCCAAAAAAAAACCAACATGAAAGTAGATTCCCTTGTCGTTGAGGAAGGCGTGTTGTGATACATTAGCATCGTCTGTGCAGTTTTTGGGAAACAATGATTTTGATGTCACACATCACGCACCCATGTTGAACAGACAGTTTCTTGTGTCATTTTGCGACAACATTTTGCGACACCAATTGCTTTTTTGCTTTTTTAAATGTGTCACACTTGACAGACCACTGCTAGTGTTTCACTTAGCACACTAAATTGTTCAAGGAATTTAATATTGGTGCCAAATTTGGTATAAATCTCCTATAATAATGAAACAAATAGCCCCTTTTTGGAATAGCCCCTTCTGGGTGGATGTTCCGCATTATTTTTATTATTTTTCTTTATGGATTATTTCCCCGATTTCTTCCTCATTTAGTCATGTCCAATTCCAATTCCTCCCCATCATTAGGGGCCTCCTACATTAAGGCTACTACTACCACTCAGCCGGGAGGGCGAAGACAATCGGAGGACAGCGCTATCCGCTCCTTCCGCTTTCGTGAGCTCACAGACACTCCTGACTGGCTGTAGAGCCGTGATTAATATGGGAGCACTAAGTACCTCTCATCCCTCCCCTCTGAGAGAGCTCGGCCAATCTCTAGACCCTCTAGACCTCTGGCTGTGAGAGGTTACAGCATCACCCGGGGATCGAACTCGCGATCTCCGGATGATAGTGCGAGCACTTTATCACTGTGCTACTTGGAGGCCCCGATGTTCCGCATTTAACGTTATTTTTGTTTTAATTTCACACTAATAACACAGCAGACATTAGCAAGTACTTTTCTACTTCTACCATTTTAATTAAAACACACATACATAAGGGAATAACAATATTCTCTAATATTCTCAGATATATAATACATTCTAGTCAGAGTGAATAATAATAATAATAATAATAATAATAATAATAATAATAGCATCTTGTGATGTAACATTGGGTTTGTTTGTTTACAGAATAAGTAAAAATTATTTACTTATTTTTGTATAAACTAAGATTGTTGCAGCATTGAAAACATTTCAATCAAAGAAATTTGTGGTAAATGTGGAAATAAAGTTGCCTCGCTAAAGTTAAAGAGAGCCACAAGCTCACTGGTAGATTTCTCTGCGACATGTGTACTCTCAAACAGATTTTGCCAGATTTTGTGACCCTACCACCGAAGAGAAAAGCCCGCTATTGGTGTACCCAACAAGGCTTCCGAGTCTCAACCAGGAAAGTGGCACAGACGAGGAGTGTCCGGAAGATACCCACCTGTAGTCGTGCTAGTGAGAGCTGGGAGGAGCCAGTTCGTCCGATCCTGAAAGGAGCTGACTAAGAAAGCTTGAAGGAGCTACTGCCCACACAGGCCCACGCTGTCCGCCACCATCAGTCACCAGCCTGTGCCCACATGCCAGCGAGGCACTTCCCACAGATCTGCATGTGCATCATTTTCCCCCATTCCTCACTCCTTTTAACCATTCCCTTGCCCATTCTCCAACCACAATGACTTGCCTATTTTAAATCGGGAGACGCCGGAGAGGTCGGTAGCACATTCGGCTAAATGGAAATGCTTAACACTTTATTCATGACAAAGGAAACAGCACTTATCAGTTGTACTCACCGTCGTTATGTTGAGGTTTGGTAAATGATGAGATTTGTTCTGAGAGAAAAAGAGAAAGAGAGAGAGATTCAGTTTTGCTTTTTGATGGAAGTTAGCTTGGGAAGTTAAGAGCATTCGCGGATTCTATTATTTTCCTACACTTTCCTAGTTTCATTAAAAGTTTTAATTAAAACTCAGAAACATTAATAACACAGCGGACATTAGCAGGTATTTTTTCTATTTCTACCATTTTTATGAAAACAGACATACACAACATAACACATTAGTGCCACCTGCAGGCACATGAGGGAATAACAATATTCTCCAATACATAACACTTCTTCCCCTTCTAGTCAAGAAGCAACAGATCATCCTTTTTTTTACAGTACAAACATCGAACACAGTCGATGAGTCAGTTAAGCCGGATGCCCTTGTATGTCCTGACGCAACCTTTTCATTTTACCAGGGCTAGGGACCAGCACTATATCCACTGGTTGGTGTTTGGACACTGGCTGGGAATTAAACCCGGGCATCCTCAGAAGCTCCTACATCCACAGTGTATGATTCTGTACCACTCTGAGCAGTCACCACAGCTGATGGCAGATGTCCATCTCTTCCTTCCTATAATCTTGTGCCAGCACTAAATTACCAGCCTCAAACTGTCTCGGCTTGAAACGATCAGCTCGGCAAGGAACTTGAGAGGTCTGTAAAGAAGCTGAAACATTGAATTTCATTGCAACAAGACATGTGCCCAGCTGATGCCAAAAAAACACATGGAAGTGGATGCCTTTGTGGTTAAGGGAGGCGTGTTGTGATTCGCAAGAATGATTCAAGTTATCTCTGAAGTGTAGATGTGCCCTTAGAGGCTTGCAATGCTTGTTTTAGGAACTGAACAAACTTTTTAGCCCGCCCCTTGTTTGCAGGATGATATGGAGCAAACACTGTTGCCCTTCAAGAAGGTTTCAAGCTCCTGTGCAACAAATTGTGTTCCATTTTTACTCACAAGGACTTCAGGAACCCTGTAATGTTTGAAAAAAATTTTCAGAAGCTCAACTGTTTTTTTTTTTTGGCACCTTAGGCCACTTAAAGTGTCCGTCAACCATGACATGCTACATGTGACCCTCACATGATCCCACAAAATCTTGCAGTTTAATGTCAGCATCGAGACTAGTTCACCACACATAGCTGCGAGGAATTGGTTTCATTCTGACACTTCCAGGATGGCCAATATGCGATCCTTCCAGTACTCTTCTGTGCAGTTTTTGGGGAGCGATGACGTTGATGCCACACATCAAGCACCCATGTTAAACAGACAGTTTGTTGTGTCTGGAGATGAGGGGGGCGACAGGGTTGCCAAATTTGGTATAAATCTCCTATAAAATAAAAAAACCCTGTTGGAATAGCCTCTTCTGGGTAGATGTTCCACATTCAATGTTATTTTTGATTTGGTGCTTTTCATTTTACATTAATAACACAGCAGGTACTTTTCTACTTCTACCATTTTAATTTAAACACAAATACATGAGGGAATAACGATATTCTCCAATGCATAACACATTCCGAGTGCATAATAATAATAATAATAATAATAATAATAATAATAATAATAATAATAGCATCTTGTGATGTTACCTTGGATTTGTTCGATTACAGAATAAGTAAAAATATTTGTTATATATTTTTTATAAACTAAGATAGAGAAGAGAATATAAAAGAAGAGCAATAAGAAATATAACATTTCAATTAAAAAAATTATCGTGCATGTGGTAATATTAGTGCATTTTTTTATGTCACACAATGTATCACAAATGAGTGCCTGTGAGGAACCTTTTTCTCCAACGCATTAGTCTGCTTTCTGGTGGTTAGATCACCACTTAAACCCTTACCACTTTCGCTAAAAAACACACACAGTGCCTGCATGCACAAATGGAAACACTTATCTGTCAGAATTTATTTGTACTTTTTTTTGAAGATAAAGTGCAGGTTAATTTGTTTTATTTTTACTTTATATTTTGTAAAAATTTTTTTCATGTATTTATTTTTTGAGGCTGTGAAATGAATAATTTGAGTTTCCATTATTTTTTACAGGAAAATATGATTTGCTTTAGGAGTGTTTTGATATATGAGCCCGCTTCCGGAACAAATTACGTTCATAATGCAACTGTTCCACTGTTCCACTGTACTGCCAGGGCTGAAGATATACATATGGCATCATTCAATATTCATAGTGTCCAGATGTGTTGCTAAAGGCAGTTTTCCATTCTTTGCCTTCGCAAATTATGATTATAGGGGCTGCATAGATCCAATTTTAAAAAAGAATTTACTTCTTGAAAAATCCCAAGTATTTTTTTTCCAAGATGGTCAGAGCAGTGATAATACATGAATAAAATAGTTCAACTGAAAAAAAATCTTTGGTGAATATGGTTATATTAACCATTCGATAATGACTTGAGTCATTTATTTATTGTCCCGTACCAGCAGCACACACAACGTTTTATTCCATTTTTTTTATTTGGGATCGCAGATCAGTGTCCCTGCAGACCCTTGTACATTCTCTTCAACACATTAGCATGCTTTCTGGTCGAAGCACCACTTAAACCATTACCAGTGCTGCCACTTATTACACACACACATTATCATCAAAAACATCACTAATGAGTAATGCAGCTTTGCACATCTAATTTACACAGGTACAGTAAGAATAGAATAAAGATAAAAAATAATTAAACAAAATATTTAAAAATGTAAAGAAAAAAAACTGACATTCAGTATTCAACATAAACCTGTGGCATCTGACTAGCATTGCTAATAATATTCACTTTCTATATATTAAATATTAATGATGTTTTTCTTCATGTAACATTGTCCTAAATTTATTAAAGCATTTTATGTTTAGTCACTGAATCACAAGATACTAATTAAGATACTAATTGTCTCTTGTTTACAGACAATGTTAATTCAAAAACTTACCTGAGGCCAGGCTTCATCCTCGTACATCATGTTGCAGTAGCACAAGCCAGCTGCTCTGGCTTCAACTCCTCTCCGTGCAGCAGCCTTGAGGATTTTTTTTATAGTTATATAGGGAAGATGAAGTAAACCACGCCCCTCAAAACACATTAATGGTTGAATAATAAAAATAAAAAAATCCATTAAACATCTACACTGTCCCAGAGTTTCAGCAATAACAAGCTAATTACTGACGCTGTGCTGCCTGCCAATTTGTGGATAGTTTAAAGTACACCACTTACTTACTATAACAGAGGAACTGCCAAATTTTAGCACCGGAAATGCAAACATAGGTCAATTTAAAATTCATAAAAAATAAATAAAAATTATTTTGGAGTACATGGATTGGCACACAAAAGAATTGCAATATGTAAATGAATAGATTTTCGCACCATCTCTAATAAGTGGTATAGATAATGAACGGATGGATACAAAATATGAACAAAATGAATGGATAGATGGAATATGTTCTAATAAGATTATTATGCATCTTAGGAAAAGCTTAAAACTTTCTCCGATGTAAAAATTGAGCAATCAGCACTAGTGGTTGAATATTCTGGCTAGAATATAAGGAACTTTCCTGCCCGACCCAGACATAAATAAATAATAAGTAAACGATGAGGTCAGAGGAGAAAGAGTATGGAATTAGGAGTTACCACATATTAACCTATATCTAATGAATATTGAATAAAAATGTAATAAAACAAAGAAACAAGGAGAAGCGATGAAGCGCTTGTCAGGTATATAAACCCATGTAAAATAGTGAATTTGGGGACTCTGCGGATTTTGAGGACTCAGTAGTTAGAGCTTTGAGGGGTGTCTGTCTTTCTGACCGGTTCTGTGCTGTCTATCTACGTTTGTCTTCAATAAACGTCTTCGCTTTTTCTCTACAAACAGTGTTTGGTTTTTTATTTTTATTTGAAAAGATCTGATAAAATTTGCCACAACAGACCATGTGACAGACGTCAGCAAACCTTGAGCTTCAAGTGAGAAGGGAACAAGTGGTAATGTCACACTGAGCATAGCAACTACCTCAATAATAAACCAAATTAAAAATTTAAAATCTAGTCAGAATTTTGGCACGATTATATGAAATTCACTTTGTACCTGAACCTCCAATATTAAAACTGGACTCCATATTAACTTAAACACCTCTCCTGTTTTACTGATTTTTTAGTCTCCCAAAACAGGGATTGTCTCATTTCTGTCTGCTTACTATTTCCTTTTCAGGGATTTCCTTGCCATTGTCACCCTCGGTTTGATATATAGGTGATTGTTTCTGAGACAAGGTAAAACCTTAAGTGTGATGTGGCTGTTAAGTATGGCGAGTAGATCAAGTAGCAACATCTACAATGATGTCATCAATGTAAGGTTTTTAATTTGCGAGCAACTACAGGAAACCAGTGCAGAGAGTGGAGAAATGGTTTGGTGTAGGAGAACATGCAGGTTGAAAATGAGACATGCAGCTACATTCTGGATCAGCTGCAGAGGATGAATGATGGAAATAGGATTTCTCTAGGGAAGGTCCTGAAGTTCTGCTGTAGGGGTTGGGTTGGATGCAACGGTGTGGCTGATTGCTAATATTTTCCTGTTGTAGCATGCCATATTATTTTTTTTATAAATTTTAATAAAATTTTAATAACCAAGAGAGTCTTGATATACAAGTACGCAATATCATCAAGTATCATGTGTCGCGGGAGTGAGTGTGTGTTTGCTTGCACAGGTGTGTTGCTCTGGAGTTACGATTCTGTGGACTTTAGTGACCTCCTCAAACCCATAACAGATCAACCTATGAGCCTTCTCCGTCCCCTTGTGGGTTTTGACTTTACCCCGAGGAGGTACCTTTTTGTGCTCACTCTTATAGTCATCTTGCCAACCCCATGAACCACCAAGGTAATTTTCTCTCCCCTCAACTCTAGCAGCTTCGTGACTTATATAATTTGTGTCTGAGGCCAGATCTATCAGAGTGCCACTTTTATGTCCTGCATTAGCGGGAATTACATTCCTCCTCATTTTCTTTAAATTCAGCTTCTTCATGTGCTGAAAGTGAAAACTCGGCACCATCTTCTTGGTGAGCATTGATCTCTGCCAGTAACCCAGCCTTGTAATCATCATTGGTTTTAAAAACTTCCCTTGGAGAGCTTATTGAATTTTTTTTTTTATTAAAAAAATATACATGCTTCTCTGTAGAGAGAGTTAGATTGTTTGTTGGAACTCGTTTTTGCAGAAGTTCTCCTCCTTTAAGTTGCTTGACTGTTTTTCCAAAGGATTCTTCTGCCATTTTGCTTGGATATTATCCTCTTAACCTGTGTCAGCAGCCCTTCATCTCTGGACTTTACTAGGCTGTTGATCTCTGTCTACACTGCTACAATTGGTTATCGACTGTCAAGTTATCTGGGAATTTGCACATCAGCTTCTGATTCAAACAAACAAACAAAAAAGCCATTAGTCAACCATAGTGGACACGAGGATCAACTCTGGAATCACTTTTTAATTCTTGTGCTGGACAGCTTAGCAGGTTACACAACAATTGTAGCATAACATAAGTTGCTGTTTCTCCCTTGTGTTGAGCACTATTAAATCAAATATCAAATAACTCAGATTCAAGTGATAATAAGTCCTTCATATAAGTAAATAGTGGTATTGTCATGCCATCATTGTCTCTGAGATGACCAGGAGCCGATGCGCTTCCCTGTCTCATATGTTGCTGACTGCAGTCCCTTGACTTACACGCAAGTTTTTATACACTGACCCTACACTATGACCTCATAGTTACTTGGAGGCAGAGACTGTGAGGTGGCGATTCTTTGGCAGAGACGGTGCCTGTACGTTGAGTTTGTACTTTTGCTCCTCTAGTGACTGTGAGGTGATGAAAACTGTGATGTCATACTTTGATCATGTCACAGTTGTTCCTGTTTCAGCTCCATCATTAGGGCCCAAGCACTATGACATCAGCCCTATGTTGTCATAGTGTGTGAAGGGCCCTTTTGTTTTCCTAATGATTATTTATTTATTTATTATTTTTTTCCACCCTTTTGGACTTTTCAGGGGTCTTAACATGCTCAAAAACTCATGAAACTTGGCAGACAGGTTGGAATCTGCTGCCATCAGGATGCCTGAGAGTCTCGTGGCCCAGGGCCCCCAGGGGCCCCCACACGAGATTTTGCTGCCTAGCTCATACACACTTTCACTTAGGCACACGAAACTTGGTACACATTTAGAGCTCATTGAGCCGAACAACTTTCACGCTGCATGTCCAGGGCTAACCTCAACAGGAGGCCGGTTATTTTGGGTCGTTCGCAAAAACGCACCTAATGGATTTTGATATACTCCTCCTAGGGAAATTATACAATCGCTGCCAAACTGGGCCAAAGAGATCTAAAGACATTGAGGATGCAAACTTGCGGAGGGATTTTCGATATCTCAAAAGGGTCAGCCGTGATAATGTCTTAAACGTACGCCGAAAATTGATTAATAACTTTCTGCGTCACACACCTCTCTCCCTCACTCTCACACACACCAACCCTCACACACACACACACACACACACACACACACACACACACACACACACACACACACACACACACACACACAAACACACACACACACACACACACACACACACACACACACACACACACACACACACGCACACATACATACATTCATATTACAAATGTTTACACTCATGCACACACACACCTCTCACGATGCACACACACGCACCACACACACATCACACACACATACACACACCCCTCTCTCACGACGCACACACACACACACTAATGCACTCCACAAATATTTAGGGCCCAAACTGACATTAGCCCTGTTTTAACACACAAACACATCTCACACACTAACACACACATCACTAATGTTAATACACACAGACTCAAACCATACACACAAACAAGCACAAACATAAGCACATTTACTC
>JAAGKR010010972.1:2500-14198 GCA_011419295.1 Clarias macrocephalus | reverse complement strand
ACAGAGACAAAAAGAGAGAGAGACCGACAAAAAATGTGGATGAGAAAAAAGAAAACAATGAGCCAGACTAAAAGGACGTAAACAAAAAGATCAGAAAAACAGAAAGGAGAAACAAAAAGAGACAGAAACAAACAAAATGAGAGGCAGAGACACTGAGACAAAGCGTGAGAGGGACTGATAGAGACAAAAGGAAAGAAAAGAAAGAAAGAAAAGGAGAAAAATAAGTAAAAAGTAAATGATGATAGAGAGACAGAAGGAGAGAGAGAGAAGTGCTAGAGAAAATGTAAGTTAGGAAAAGACCGGGTGGAGAACCGACACACAGCCTGGCAGTCGAACCATAAACTCATCACTCAATAAAAGTATCTCTAGAGGTGTTTAGTTCATCTTACCTGATGGTGATCTCTGCCTCGTCCCACTGCACCTTGGCTGACATGCTGCCCTCCTTGACCACGCCCAGCAGAGTGGCATGTCTCCCGCTCTGCTTGTGCACACAGCGTCCTCCGACCCTCAGCCCTCCATCTACACCTCCGATCACGGCCAGCACGGGCCAGATCAGGTTACACAGCGTACGCAGCTGCACCTCGGTTAGCTCCCGGCCGCTTCTGCCCCGCTCCTCGTCCCTGTCCTCTTCCTTCGCCTCGTCCTGTTCATCGCGGCTCTGGGCCGAGCGGCTCTTACGGAGTCTTGCGCCGCCCGAGGGCGGAGCGCCGTCACGCAGGCAGCTGCGGATCTGCTGCAGCCGCTGAAGCATGCACCGGTTGATGGGCTGTGTCCAGCCATCTGAGCGGTGCAGGATCCTCACCAGCTGAGACACGGCCTCGGCGAGTACAGTGGCCACGGGACTGCAGATGGGGTCGCCGGGTAAAAGGTCACGCGGCGTGCCTCGCATTTGCATGTCACAGATTTTGACCTGTTAGAAAAAAAAAACAGGTCAGTTTAAGAGAGATTTACAGGTTTACCTGAGGATATTCATCTGTTTATTAACTGGCTTGGAGCGGACCTTCTCTCCCGGGTTGCTGCTGTAGAACATGACGCACGGATAAAGTTCAGCAGCGTCCACGTCTTCAAAAGCCAGTTTGGGCTCCTGCATCAACAAGACGTCAATCATTAGTACCAGCTCATTAACACTGATGAAAGTCTGATGAGTCTCCTGTGTCAGTGAAGTAAAGCTGTGACTTTTTTTTGCAATAATAATACAGGTAGCATTCAGTCTGATTCGTTCTTAAGTCTGACAAAATGAGTGTTGGACAAATTTGCCATGAATATAAAATATAAAGCACACCAGTCCAATTGATTAAATCTCTGTCCCCTTTCCCCACACAGCCATCATGAGGCCAAAAACCGTAAATGCACCTAAGGAAATTAACTTCACGGTGAAATACAACAGTGATGTCTCTGCCTTTAAACTGCGAGGGGAAACCGAATTCCGGATGCCATTTGGTCTCAGACCTGTGAACTCTATTTTGTTGACATTTTCCGAAATTAGGATTATCCAACCCGCCCCCCCCCCCCACACCCCCACACACACACACACACACACACACACACACACACACACACACACACACACACACACAATATACCAGATTTTATATATTCACTTACGCACTGAAAGTATGTCTATAATAGCAAATATTGGTTTCTCGCGCACTGCAGTGTCTATTTTTTGTACAATACACTTACACCGTGGTCCGTGCATATCTGTGGAAATTTGTAACTCTAATGTTCGTAAGTCGGGGATTACCTGTATAAGACACTTATAGCTGCTATGAGAAAGCAATAAGAACAATAACTAAGGTGCTTCCATAACTATAACCTGATGCACATGTCATAAGTCAACCTCACCTCTCCGTTTTTGCCGAAGGACACGGTACGAGCCTCCATGTCCAGAACACAGGTGATGTAGTCGCCCTGTGTGTAGCTGGACAGCGCGAGCGTCTGCTCCCCGTTGTGATAAAGGTTGCCGCTGTAAGCGCGGTACAGCCACATGTCAGCGGTGGTGCGGTGGTTGAAGTCGTGGACAGGCCAACGCGACACGCCCACGCACGTTCCCTCGTTCCCACGGTTCTCCTTCACTATGTAGAACTGGCAAAGCATCACGTCGCGTATTATAGAGTGAAAGGGGCACCTACGTATTAACAGGTGTGTGTGTGCGTGTGTGTGCGTGTGTGTCGTTCGTCTTACCCTCCACTGGTAACAGCCTGATGAGATGCCTGTAGCAGCCAGGCCATAGCCTTTCCCGCCACTACCGTGTGTCAGACCCTGTCCGTTTTCCACCATGCAGCACTGCGTCTTCTCAGGGTCAAAGATCACTTCCTGAACAGGCATGCTCTCTTCCTCCTCCTCTGCCTCTCCCTGACACACACACACACACACACACACACACACACACACACACACACACACACACACACACACACACACACACACAGATGATTCAAAGTCAACCTCACAACAGCGCATTCTATTTTACACAATGAAAATAATTTTGTTAAAATATAAAAATACTGCCCTTTTTTTAATCAATCAAGCATATTTTATTTAAATATATATTTGGCTTATCTTCATGTAATTTATATGTAATTAAAATAATAATTTAAAAATGTACTTTTATGCACAGAAAAACTATAAGCATTGCCAAAAAATTTTTTGCAGAAATTCATGAGAAGTTTGTAAAAAATCAGCTGATGTCCCAATAACCTTCCAAACCGCGGTCCTGTGGGAACTCTACTTTGATTAAAAAGTCTTCTGTGCCACTTTAAGTCTCTGCAGAATCTGTTCCTGTTTGCTTCCTCTTTTTTCATTCATGTTTCTAACTCAAATATTATAAATGAGCCGAGGTCATGTGACTAGTCATGTATGGCTTTCAGAAAGCATTTGGAAATATTCATGAACAATTTAAGCTTTTGTTTTAATATAAATTTAATTTAGATTGTTTTAACATTCAAAAGCAACCAATTAATTGAATAAGGATTTTTTTTTAAGTTAATATTTATTTTGTTGTTTAACTTCACACGTTTGTGTTGTTCACCTGGAGTTTGCCTTCTTGCTCTCTCTCCTTCAGGTGGACGGCGTGTTTGGCCTGAGCGACGGGAGCCTCCCACATACAGTCCGACAGCAGAGAGAACAACCTTTCAACCACCTGACGTTAGGTGGAGAAAAGACAAAACTGTTAACAAATTAATAAAAGTAATTAACAATTAAGGACTCAAGCATACACACACAATATATAAATACCTGATGGTTTGGTTATACTCCATATGGAGTAGGCAGAGTATAACATCACAGTATTGAAGACGCAAGGAAACTTCACTAAGAGGTATCTTATAATGCGTCAAATGTTTTTTGTTCTTCCCTTTTTTTTGCTCAAATATCATCTCATCTGCCCACCCAGGAAGTGCTCCTGCATAAACCCCAAATTTCCTGTGACACTGACCACTGACTAAGATCGTCTTTCCTAATGATCTCATCTTGATGTCATCTGAAAAAATCTGCGTTCTACATACTCTGCATTTTGAGTAAGACCACCCCATATTGCCACCCCTGGCATAAACGAAAGCCCCTCCCACACACACATGTTCCTGAGACTCATAAGGGCTACCTACGCAAGCTCATAATGTAGCACACCTCACAAACTTATATTTTTTTCATCTATATACTGATAATGTATAATAATTATATATTATTACTATAATTATACACTACATACTATTATATATACTCCGATAACGTTTCGATTATAGCCATGTTTATGAAAAACTAGTGGCCTCATTTAGTGGCCACCCTAGGTCTCATTTGGGTTGCTATTCCTTTTCTTCCTAATTTGTCCCATGCTCAGCTTCAGGGAAAAAAATAACATGAATAAACCAGGTGTCTTTTTTCAGAGCTATTTGTACATATTTGAGTAACAAGAATTTGGTTAATCAGCTACTGGCATATCAGTTGTGTGTTTAGGATGTGACCTGGGTCATTTGATGATCCTCAACACTACTTTCACAGGCAGGAAGTACAGCCTCCAAGACATGCAGCGCCAGCAGGCGGGTCCTCAAATTCCCCACGAGAGGAACACCTGAAATACAAAACACACGCTTGTGCATGGCAAGAATATCACAGTATTTTATTAAAAGTAGAAAAAAGTATTTTGGTCATCAACATTATAAAAATTTTAACATATTTAGTTCAAAAATAGTAAATCATTTGAACTAAATTGAACTAATAAAATTCGTTCAATGTTTATAAACAAACTCAAAGTGGATTGCTCAGATTTAATGTTTTTTTATTATTATTATTAGAATATTCCTACATATAGACTCTTAAATCATAATTTATGACATGAAATTGGGAGAAAAAAAAATACAATCAAAGCATTAGATACATACATACGTTTTTATATACATACAGTATTTAAAAACTGCAAAGTCCTTGTACCTGAGCAGCATTTTTGCGCTGCGATGTTAAGCAGCACTTCTGTCCATTTAGGAGATGCCATCTTGGACTGGATGGCTTTGGAAGAGACAACCCGTCTTAGAAACACCAGAAAGTCTCCGAGGTGTAGCTCTGCCGTGTGTTGCTTGCGCAGTAACGCTAAAAACAAATACACAAATGCTTTGATTTACCTGAATGTGCAACTGATAATTATAATTCTGATTTGTAGATGTGAAGCTGTTTGAGTAAGCGTCCATGTGCGTGACTGATTTACCCCTGAAGTCTTTTTTCGTGTTTGTGACGTCTGTGGATTCGTCAGTCTTCTCCTCGGACTCTGGACCTGTGCTGAGGATGATTCCTGCGGCTTGAGACAGCAACGTCTTCAGCTGACTACAGAGCAGGTCCAACAGGGCCTGAACCACTTTAGGGCTCAACCGATCAGCGTACGTCCTGTCACAGAACAACAGAAGGGCTTAGATCAACGACTGATCCGGCAGTTTATAAAGAAATCATATATACATCCTGAATAATTTTTTTTTTCACATTTAACCCTATAACCACCTGGACATCTCTTATTTAGAGATGCATCAGATTTGTCAATAAATCACTCAATAAGTTCTTTAATTTTTAGGTTAAGACTTTCTCCCATGTCCACCCACAAACCTCATACTAGTGCAACTAGCATTAACAATAATGGTCATGACATCACCTCCAAGCACACTCGTACATTCACCTGCGTGCAAGAGAAATTGCGGCTGTTAAACGCACACCTCCTCAAAATAATTCTTAAAATATGAAAAGTTCAAATGACTGACAAGAAACCAATTAAAATCCAAACAAATCACCTAAACCAATTTTTAGCTACTTAATACACACATTCTGAGACAAAGATTTTTAATTATTAGACAACTAACTTAGTTTTTTAATAATCTGTACAAACTTTTCCACCGCAATTTTAATAAGTAAAAGGCATCTTTATTTGTGACGTGCACATTATAGCACAGTGAAATTCTCTCCTTTGCATATTCCAGCTTTTTAAGAGTACAGGGTTAAGACATGGTGCCCCCTGGAGCACAGAGGGTTAAAGGCCTTGCTCAAAGACAGCTTGTGACAGTGGAGTGCAAACTCGAACCCATGACCTTCTGTTCCGAGCCCTATTCAGTTACCCCTGCCCCTTTAAAGTTGAATAGCAGCATTGCCACAGAAGCAAATTTGAGTTGGTCTAATAAACCTCAATTACAGACTAGTGCTTAAACTTTATGGGGGATTTATTTATTTAATTTTAAGTGTATGTGCGCAATCGTTGAATTTGTTAGTTTTATTATGTTTTTTTTTTCTTTTTCTTTTTTTATTAGATGCTGTGTTAAATGTGTATTTATGTTTTCAAGTTTTTGGTTGTTAATAACTATAATAAATTTAATAAATATAATAATTTAAAAAAACTTTATGGGGGGAAAAATATCAATCTGACAGCTTTAGGACACAGACTAGATTTATTTAAATTGTACTGATTTTATTTAGATTTTTATTTAAATTCTGCCAAGCCAGTTTAGATTAATAAATTAAAATTTTTTTGTGTATCTCCATCCTGACACTCAGAACTCCTGCAGTTCAGCAAGAAACATAGACAGAGCTGCGTCTGAAATCTCACACCTTTGCACTGTGCTAATAAACTCTAACTTCTTTTCTATAGCAGTTCACATGTTATTTTTAAAACACAACTCTCGTGTCCTCAAAATTTACTGAAGGCTCTTGATTCTGCTTAACCGTCTTCTGGATCTTCTAGATTAATAATTAATTTGTGTCAGGTCAGAGATTCTGATTTGCCAGTTACTGTATAAAATTAACACTTTGGTCACTTTTGGATCCTTACGTGGCTCTCCAGGCTGTGTACAATTGTGTATTATTATTATTAGAAGAAAAAAAAAAAAAAACAATTCTCTTTTTATTCTTTTCTCATTCTATCTCTGTACAAATGTACATGGACATTATGTTTATATTTTCCTTCTATGATGTTACATCATAAAAGAAGGAAAATATAAACAATGTCCATTTGTACAGAGATAGAACTAATTGTTAATTGTATTTCAGGTGGAAAAAATGACCTGATATTTTTCGAGATACCAAAGACCTATGAAATTCCAACAAAAAAATTGTACCTGAGCCTCCAGTAACGAAACTGGACTCTGTATTAACTTAAACACGTCTCCTGTTATACTGAACCTCCAGCCTCCTAACACATAGTATGACTGCAAATAAATCCCTGCTATCCGTTATCACCCAGATGAGGATGGGTTCTCTGTTGAGTCTGGTTCCTCTTAAGGTTTCTTTCTATTGCCATCTCAGGTAAAGTTGCTTTGTGACAGTGGCCATTGTTAAATGCGTCATATAAAAAAAAATAATAATAAAAATAAAAACTGAATTGAGCACATATGTTTAATAAAACACGGACTAAGATACGTGTGGAAGAACAATGCGGATAGTGCTGCTGTTGCATGAATGCTCAAAATAGTGCGTCAGGTATAATCCAGATTCTGCTGCTTGCCACAAGGCTGCTACCCTAATCACCACCCCCCAGTGTGGAATCTTTTGGTATTGTAATTTTTGACAAATTGCTGAAAGTCAAGTATGACAAGTCATCGTATCTTGGAATTAAAGTCTTGGGGTTGAGGAAAATATACAACATAATAGTTTGGGGTTATTTGGTAACTCCTGGTTTTAAACATGGTGGTGTTAGTGAATATCAGTTCATGTGGTGCTTTTTTTTTTGTTGTTGTTGCATTTTTGTTTTTACCCGGTGCTGATGGCGAGGATCTGCAGCAGTCGGGTGCTCGCCACTTTGAGGGCTGTGCTGAGCTGCGAGCCGGCAGGTTTGTGCAGGAGGTGGAGAGTGTGTCCCAGCAGGGTTTCCTTACCACACAGCTGAGAGAGCACATCTAGCAGGCCGCTGGAGATGGCCAACGAAACGTCCACGGGCTGGTAGCGCACGCTGAGGGCGAACACGGTGACTAACAGCAACCGCTGCTGGGCCTCTGTGTGCACAAGAACACAAACAACTACTCAGTACACACCGTGTGCGTGTGCGTGGATGAGATGCAACAAGCGTCTGTACATTACCAATATGGTGCTTGTTAGACTGAAGAGCTTTCTCCAGTGTGATGGAAAGCTGCTGGTAGATTTTGTGCACCGCTGTCTGAATGTCCATCTGTAATCTCTTTTTAGCAGCTCGAATACCGTCCTTTAAAAACAAAAAACAAACAAAAATAATCCGGTGGAAAATCCTTCCCAGACGAATGCAGCTTATGAGAACAGAAAAAGATCTGCAATAGGACATTCACATATAGACATACATGTACATTTTCGACCAAAACCAAAAACGAAAGCTTCATATAGTACAGTTTTGTTTATGTACATTCCATTATCTCCTCAAATTAGCACATCTGGATTAAACCAGCACATCTGCCTCAAACTAAAGAACCAAAAGACGATCTTGTAACTGCCTGTTAATTAAGAGTGAACACACACCTGGTAATGGTGCAGCTGGACGCTCTCACCCTTCAGTCCTCCGTTACAGGCGCCGAGGCCAAAGCATCCGGCCAAGAACTGCAGTCTGACAGACGTCAATAAGGAGCCGGAATGAAAGGCGGCAGGACCACGCCCGGCCACACCCTTTGCTCCAGCCTGGCTGCTTTTCTCCTCCATCCCAGCGATTAACACCACAATCTGATGCAGGGCATCTAATCGTAGCTACCCAAACATACACAAAAATGTTTATTATTTTCCAGACGTGAGAATGTCTGCAAGTGCTTTATGCCTCTTATACTACAGCAGTTTGTTAACTACATGTATAAAGCTACAGCTCTCACACTGGAGACTCCTTTCATTAATGTTTAATAAATATCTCACACCTGAAAACTTCAATGACATGTTTTTAGTATGTTTATTATAATCAATTGAGGAATTGACAGAACTATGTTTTCTGACTTCTTAATGATTTCATCTTTTAATTAATATATTTGCAACTGCCTTAGAAAGTTGCGAAGTGGAAGTCCCAAACCTCCGCTCTGCCCTGCTGCTGCTCCATGGCTATAACCGTAGCCTGAGGACTAGTCGACATGTTCTCCTCTGGTTCCTTGAACCCGGGCGTGGTCCCCACATCACCACTGATGAAGCTGACGATGTTGTCAATGAGTGTGTGGATGTGCAGCGTGCAGCTCAGGTCCAAGTCAGACTCCTCGTACGACTGAGGGGAGCTGTACAAACGTTGGCGACCCGATCGCCGACCGAACCAGTCGGCAGAGTCCGGAGTGCTGTGTGCAAAATCTGACGGGGGCGAAAGTGGAAAATGTGATTAGAAGAGATAACATCCATATGAGTAAATCAGATACCAAACATAAGTGTATAAAGAAACAAAGGTGTCTCTAAACAAGCGTACATGCCATACATGTACATGGCTTTGGATAAAGTGTGAGGTCAGAGTTTTCATTCTGCAATGCAGCTCAAGACAACAGTGTCTGATATATAGTGTGATGTGAATATGTTCATTTCAAAATAACATTCACATCACTTTGCTCATTAGAGAAAAACTGGTAAATCTATACCCATAGTCCCCGACTTAAAAACAAGTTCCGTTCCGGGAGAAGGTTTTTTAATTTGGATTGTGAACAGGTGACTGTGAACCCGTTTATGGGACAGTAAACTCTGCTATATTGAGGGTTTATCAAAATTAGGATTATTCATCATCAGGACAGCTTCACAGGACAGCCATTAATTAAACATCGCGCCTGAACTGATTCACTGAAACCACACTTTAGACATTTTATATACTTACTTACTTATATACCATATTTTAGTGTGTAAGATATGGAAGATGTCTGGCTTTGCAAAAAAACAATAATAAGCAGTGTGTGCAAGATGTGTAAAAACAGGATGTTTTATTAAGAGTTTCAGATTTGTTCATTGCACAATACAGCCAGATGGTCAAGAAGAGAAGAAGCAGTTTACCTTTAATAACCTTTGAATAAAAACAGGAAGTGTAGGAGACACATGAACACAAAAACACCAAATTAAACAAAGCGACTAACCTCTCCTTTTATGCGTGAAAGCCAAGTCCAGGTCAACATTTCTTTTTCCACTCTGTAACAGGTCACAAAGATGTTTCCTCAGCTTAACTTACACACAAATATGACAAGATGAGTACACTAAGAAGGTGCACCGACCAGTGAGTATCCTTCTTCATCAGACTCAGGCTGGGAGAGATCAGACTCGCTTCTGGATTTAGTGAGTCTGTAACTCGGGCCACTCTGGGTGGAACGACTCTCAGCGGACAAACTCTCGCTCCTAAATCACACACACACACAGTTATTAATTTCTGACACACGGCTATGCATTTATATAGGTGTCTCACACGCACATCAATCCTTACCCAAAATGTCTGGAAATCCAAAGTCAAACCTTTAATCACAATCCTGATCCACACACAGGACTAAAATATTTTATGTCAACCTAAAGCTTAATTACAAAACTGAAAATGAAAAATAACAGTAGTGTTTCCCAAAAAGATGCAGTGCAGAGTTTACCTGGTCATGAATCCGCTGTTGTCCTGCATGGCGACACCCAGTGCCGGCTGCTCGTTGGTGGTGTGTGTGAGCGTGGGACTGACGGCCATTAGCAGCATGGCGCAGCGGTGGATGATGCCGTTGCAGGTGGTGGTGTAGAGGTCTTGCCTGTCCTGTAAGGGGGCGCTGTTCCTGCGCTCCTGGCCTGGTTGAACAGACTCCTCTGGGACGCCGACGCTGCTTGTGCGAGTTCGCTCTCGACTTCGCACCACGTCCCGGGCCGAGAGAAAACACTGGAAAATTTCTGCACACAAATAGACACAGCAGGGTTAACAAAAAAATTATAAAAAAATATCTAGGGCTGTTGTGTATTTTACATAGGTCACAGTCTTATTGTGAGAGGTTTGTGTGTGTGTGTGTGTGTGTGTGTATGCTCACTTCCTGCAGTCATGACCTCGTGCTCCCTCTCCTCCTCATCGTCCTGCTCCTGATGATTCTCCTCTCGCTCCCTCTCTCGCTCGGCTCGTTCCTCCAGTTCTGCCTCCTCGTCAATGGTGCGAGTGAAAGCGTGTTCCTGTGCGTCCATTTCCACTGAGTCCACATTCTCAGAGATCTGCGCTCACACACAGACACATACAAGTTATGGAGGTGCTTATATGTAAAGCAAGCATCTGGAATGAAAATAATGCTGACGTAGGTTTAAGTGCGTGTGTGTGTGTTTGTGGTGTTTACCCGGCGCTCTCTGGATGGCGAATGAGTTTGGATCAGCTCCATGTTCTTGCAGGCCAGTAAGCGATTCCGCACCTTATACACACTCCGGTACACTTCAGCCAAGAGCTTACACGGCTGGTACCTGACACGCCACCGCAGGGACAGACTACAGTTAGCGTATAAGTCCAATAAATATACCATCACTGATCACACAGTTGTTTAAGTCGTTTAAATTCATCTGTTTGATTTGTGTAACTATGTTTAAGTACGAGGGGCGCTCGAGTCAAACTGGGGCTAGTGATGACTTTCCCACAGCATTCCCTGTGAACATTTAGCAAAGGAAACACCTGATCCGTGAAAATCTACACTCTCATTCACCAACACCATGTGCACATTACAGGAACTCGGCTGGGAGTTATGGCCACGCCTCTCTTGGTCTTGACCTCGATCCAAGACATTTTCACATGCTTGGGCCCTTAAAGGAGTTCCTGGGAGGCCGGCGTTTCAGATGTGAATCAGATAGGCAGTCCGATCATGGCTCCAGCATACTGTGAAAACTTTCTACCTTGATGGTGTCCAAGCACTAGTGAAACACTGGGATAAGTGCATTAGTGTATCAGGCGATTACATCATAAGTCCCGCTTTGACTTGAACACCCCTTGTTTACTTAAGTAGGTATCTAGATTTGTTCTAGGTCTATGTAAAATTTATGTACATGAAATATAGTTATATTAGTCTGAAAAAAGTAGCATGTTTGCATAAGATCAGGTTGCCCTAGGCTGAATGTCATGAAGGGTTTTTAGCTGAGGTTTTAACTCTCAGGACTTTTGGTACTGGACCTTGAAAAAGAGATAAAGTTAACAGTGTATATGATTAATCAACATTTAAAGTGTTTATTGTGTGTCTGGAAACATAGGCAATGTGCACTCAGAAGTTCTGCAGATCAGCATGGCTTTGTTTAATCCGAATCTCTACTCAACCACTCATCAAAGTCTTTTTTCACT